>CBVK0100437533.1:0-11582 GCA_900067695.1 Picea abies | reverse complement strand
TAAGGAAAGTGTCATGTTCTTGTGTGTTTTGTTCTAGATCTAGGTGGATCTAGGGAGATCAGTTAGTGTTCGCACCTACCAATTTATTCAATAACAAAAAGGAATAGTGAAGCGGGTAGTACAGGGGAATGTAGATAAGCTAAATACCCGCATTACTACAGAGACAATAGAGGGAATTTTGCAGCAGGAAACACATGTAAAGGAAACGGTCACGATTGCAAGTGAAACGTTCCATAAGTTTATGGAGATGTGGAATAAGGCCTGAAGTGGTTCGAGACAAACCACATGTGAGTGTTGGTGGCCTATTGGAGTAGGAAATTTTGGGACCAAGTTTGGGAATCATGCAAGAGAAAACCAAGAAACAAGTGGGATAAGGAGCAATGCATGTAGAATAAAGGAAGATAGCTAGCACATTTTCAAGAGTAGCATGCGTGAAAGGAGGATGTTAGCTAGAAGTAGTTAGAAATTTTGTTCCATTTTGTAATGGGATAAGCCCTAATGTAAATTTATAAATATGTATGGGTTTTTAGTAGAAAGAAAGTTTGGAGGGTGAGTTCAAGTTTGAGTTGAAGAGTATGTTATGGCTGAGTAAGTTTTGAGCTAAGTGTGCACTACATGTGTGAAGTGCAAGGTCATATTGGTTAGAAATGGATTATCATGTATGAGCGCAGTGCACACATTTTGTAAGAAATGATGATGAATAATAATATAATAAGCCTTCCATTGTGGACGTATCCCAGTTTGGAGTGAACCATGTTAAATGCAGTGGCTTTGTGTATGTTGTAATGTGTTTGTTTACTGTTCTGGTTATTGCACACACTCAATGAATGCATGGTTAATATGAATATATTATATTATGGTTATGTGCACATAATAAATGGTATAATGAATGAATGTTAAGTAGACTTGGTTATGTGCACATAATAAATGGTATAATGAATGAATGTTAAGTAGACTAGTAAGAATGAATACTTCGCATCCCTTCACGACTGCAGAAACCTAGTTCATGTAGTCCCCATAGAAACCTTGGGTGAGACTTCACCTTCTTGCGGGTGATGCTAAAAGGGTTGATATCTTTAGGGTTTTGTTGGTGAATTATTTTCGAACCCTGGGTCGTTCCATTGCATGCCAACAACTTTACACTCTACATTTATCCTTTTCTCAATGATATAGTTCCAATTGATCTTGTGATGAATATCGATTCCAAGATACAATTTTATTTTTAAATAATTATAAACTACGTGTGAAACAAATTATTAAAATGCAATGTCATTTTCTGTATGACTTTTAAAAGTTCAATATCTCCCGATTTATTTGAAAACTAAATGCCATTATGATATGATGGATGCATATTATGTGAAACTATGTTTTCCATGTGAACATAGTTCTCAAACTGGAATTCATCAACACACAAAAGGTATATTCTATGAGTATATGTTGTCTATAGGTTTTGGTGAGGGATAGTTTTTCTATTCTATTCAATTTTTTGATAACCATTGGAGAAGTTGTATACTCAACGTGTATATTACAATTATGAGACAAGATGCAAGCGACATGAAAAATGTTGTAAGATGATTGTGGCTTGTGACAAAATAGTTGACATTCCCATATGTTTACTAGAGATAAAAGCCCTAGTTGTGCACCAAAACAACCAATAGAAAATAACTAGTTGTGAAGAGAAACAAATAATGAGAAAGAAATAGAAAGTAGTTAAAAATTGGTAAATGACTTATCATAAGCAAAGAATGGTACTTGTACATGTGGTTTGCATAGCTTCCAATTCCATTTGGCCTCAATTTTCATATCGTATTTTAGCATTAAACAAGAACACTATTTTAATTATGACCTATTTGTATTCATCTTAACTATAAATTTATTAAACATTGAGAAGGATAAAAAAAACAATTAAGATGCAAATTTGTTGGTGTTTAAAAGCTTTGGAGTTAAAATTGATTAATGTGGTGTGATTTATGTATGTGTGTGTGTGTGTGAGAGAGAGAGAGAGAGAGATAGAGTACCAAATATAATTGTCTTGCATTTTTTTTATTTTGATAGTTATGTTGGATAGTTGGTTGTCATTGATGTCAACCCTGGTCAATCGTAGAAGAAGCCCAAAATTGGAAGCATAATGGGTGTATTTGGAGAAGTATACAAAGTGGTCCTCTTATGGCATATCTTTAAGCATGACCCTCATAGGAAGACACTTTGAAGAATTCTACAAGAAGGCCTAGAAAGATGGCTAAGTGGTTAAATGCTTAAGAAGCCCCAGAGGTGTGGTCATGGATCATGAAGTTGTATGAGGAAAAATAGGATGAAGGATAGTGAAAATTCATGTAACACACTCATAGATGGATAGTCCTCATCATGCCATTTCCAACGGTAGGTGGTACACCATGTGGTTCCTCATGGTTGAAGAGTTATGCCCTCATGAAGTTGAAATCCATGAAGAATGGTGAAGAAGCCCCTAAACGGTTGCAAAAAGAATTTACAAGTCATTAATTCAAGGGTAAAGTTGTTATAACATGAAAGAACAAGTTGTCCCTTAAGTTAAGGACATAAGTCACATGAAAAGTATAAATACACTTAAAGGAGCCTCTCATTTGTACAAGCAAGTTCATTGAATATCTATCAAGTGAGAAAGTGATCTATTGGATAATATGAGACGATGAATCAAAGGTAGAAAAGGAGTGTGAAAGTGAAGGTCTCATAATTTTAGAGGAGATCAAAGGGTTTCTAAAAACCCTAATTTATTTGACCCCCATGGGTCAGGCTATAGGTGTCCCACGAGGCACCCCTGCAGGTTGTATGATGCTTATCACGTGAGGTCCCATGAGATAACTGACCTCTATCCAGTAAGGCTGAGGAAATTTGAGAGAGATTCTTGTTCCAGATTGCTGAAGTCTGAGGAAGGTATGATGTTGTAGTCAGGTTTGCTATAGAGATAAAGGTATTATTGTATGCATGTTTTGACGGTTATATATTGGTGATGCTATGATGCATGCTTGAGGCATGTATTTGGTACATTGTTGATATATTGGTACATGATTGAGACAACTATTTGGTGCATGGTTTGAGGAATATATTTGGCACATGTATGAGGTACATATCCTAGTGAAATTGATGCATGTTGACACACATCTTGGTGATGTTATGGTACATTGTTTATAGAATATCTTTTGGTATTTGGTTGAGGCTTGGTACATGGTTGAGGCACACATTTTGGTACATGGTTTTGGCACATGATTGAGGTATATGGTTGGATATATATCATTGATGTTTTGGTACATGGTTGAGACACATATCATGATGATGGTATGATACATGTTGAGGCACTTCTTGGTGATCTTGGTACATACTTGGTACATATTTGGTCGATGACTAAATGAATTCTCTGGTGATGTTGGCCATATGGTTGAGAGATGTTCTTGGTGGTCATGGAATATGATATATGTGAGTGTATTTGGTTTTGTTGATGTAGAGTATTAGTGAAAGTGATAGGTTGATGATAATAAATTAGTGACATATTGACAATGATAGGTTGATGATGGTATATCAGTGAAAAATTGACAATGATAGGTTGATGATGGTATAACAGTGAAAAATTGGCAGTGATAGGTTGATGTATCAGTGACAATGGAAGTGAAAATGTTAGTGGTACTAATAGGTTGAGTCTACACTTATATTTCAGGGAGGTAGGATGGGGCAAGGAAAGGGGGTTGTAGCATCCTTCTGGTTTGATCCATGTGGATATCGGTGACCACCCACCTATTCCAACTGGATCAAAACAATTTGTTGGTAACTTACTATTTTTAGCAGTACGAAACTTCTGGGGCCATTTTGAGGGCCTACATGATGTATTTTCATGATCGGGCACCTCAATGATAGTCTAAGGCTCTTATTGAGCCTCCAAAATTAATATCCTCATCGATACCTTTCCAACAAACTATTGTGCACCAAAAATAGAGATTGTATGCCAAAGTTATGCCCCCGAGAAGTTGATACACCATACTATCCAAAACAGGGTCCACAAAACTATTTTCTTTTCATCTTCGAGGGTTAGGGTTTTGGATTTTCTTTATGTTAAAAAGGTCTTCAGAGCCTCATTGTAACAATCATATTCTTCTAAAAGACCATATCTACCAAATCTCTTCTCAGAGATTTTCTTCCACCATTCTAGCGAGTCCTTCACTCTATGTTTCTACAATTTTGTACATTTCTCTCTTTAATAGAAATTGTGCATTACTGTATCTCTATGTTTTTGGTTATATCTCTGAGATATCTTTGTTATATTATTGGATATCTGATCAATCTCTGTACATTTCTTTATTACATCTCCTCTCTCATTTCGTTCCAAAAATAATCCAGATTAGTGGTATTAGAGCAGGCTACTCTTGATCATTATTTTTCAGTGCATGTCCCCGATGAGGTCCAAGTATAGAAAGTTGGGTCTNNNNTTTTTCAGTGCATGTCCCCGATGAGGTCCAAGTATAGAAAGTTGGGTCTAGATCTTGTCTCTCTTGAGGAAAATATCTCTCGCACGCCCAAGAAACCCTCCATGGTGGAAGACAATAAAAACAATGGAGCATAATATTCTATTAATATGTTTCTCTAGCAAGCTCTCATGTGATAGAGGGATGAAATGATGGAGAATTTTTCCCACATCCTTCAATGTCTGCCGATAAAAATAGGTGCATATTCATCAAACAACGACTTTATAGGAAACTCCCTTTTCAAGGTACAAGTTAATTTTGATATTCCCATATTTGAAGGATAGATAGATGCATATGCCCTAGAAAAATGGTTAAATATGCTAGAAGGTTATTTCTCTATTCAAAATGGTTAAATATGCTAGAAGGTTATTTCTCTATTCATAATTTCTCCGAGGAGGAAAATATCACCTTCACACTCCTTAATAATATCTCCCATGTAAAACATTGGTGGGGAACTTGCTAGGAGAAAAGTTCCAAAGATTAGTCTGGAATATATGGGGTCAAACCCACTTGGGATTGTTTGGTGGATGTGGTCAAGGAACAATATTACCCTATTGGTAACTATGACAATTAGTATATGAGATGGACCACACTATGGCATGAGAGGGGAAACATGGTGTTGGAGTTCACAAATAATTTCCATACCTTTCTCACCAAGATGGGTATCAAATAATTCGAGTGGTATATGGTTCTGAAATACCATGGGGATATGCATGGGTACATCCAAACTAAAATGGATTTCCTAGACATCTCATCATTGGGAGCTGCATATTGATATACTATCAAAATCGATCATAAATTTAGACACTCGAACAAATGGGAGTTTGAGTATGCAAATCTGCAATATCCAAAGTATGATAAAGATGGCCCTAACAAACAACCTCTCAAAAACCTGTCAAAGCCACAGGAAAATAAGTGTCATGAAAATATGAAGAAGGACACTAGAAAGTGGTCTTATTTCCAAAAAATACCCTGGCACAAAACTAATGAATGTCGCTCAAAACAATCATTGGTGGTCAATATAAAAGAAAAGGAGTCAAACCCTAATTAAGAAAATAATGGGAAAAGATAGATCATCGACGCAGACCCCACTGCTAATGTCATGACCACAATAGTTCAACTAGAAGAACCAACAGATCCTAAAGAGGGGGGGCATATTTTTCATTCACATATGTGGGTGAAGGGGACGCAACTGCATTTTATTTTTGATAGCGGAAGCCATAAGAACCTCATCTCAGCAGATGTCATCAAGTAGTTGGGATTGTCGACAATACTTGATCTAGATTTTATAAGCATAACGAAATGACTACAGATTATTAATAGTCTCTTAGAACAAAATAACAGAGATACAATAAAACTTATTTTCTATTCAATAAGGAAATAAGATGAAACTGTAAAATGCAGCAGAAACAAGCTTGCTGGAATGGTGGCGGCTTATCTCTGAGAAGAGATGTGACAATTAGCCTTATTCACAAGAAGATGATTACAATGAGGCTCTGAAGGCCTTTTTGCAATAAAAATGAATGCCAAAAATCCTAGACATCCAAAAACCTAACCCTAGGAGATGAAGCACCAAAAGTCATGTGGGCCCCGTTTGGGTAAGTTAATACATCAACTTCCTGGGGTCGTAACTTTTGCATACAATTGAAGCACCAAAAGTCATGTGGGCCCCGTTTGGGTAAGTTAATACATCAACTTCTTGGGGTCGTAACTTTTGCATACGATCTCCGTTTTAGGCGCATAATAGCCCGTTGGAAATGTATCGTCGAGGAGATTCATTTTAGGAACAATATTGAAGGAAATTCTATATTGAAAACATTTTTTCCCAAAAAAAACATTGTTTAGGGCCTCAAAACGGCTCCGGAAGTGAAAACTGCTAAAAATAGTAAATTACCAAAAATGCCAGAAAATTGTTTTGAGCCAATTGAAAAAGGTGGGTGGCCACTGATATCCATATGGATCATATAGTTATTGATATATACAAAACATTGTCATTGATTTTTATGGAAAATTATAGCTACACAACATTATTATAGTTACACAACGTTACCATATTTAACTCTGCGTTAACATATAGTTATGGATCGTATTGAAATTTATGCATCATTATGATATTTAACTTTGTGATATCATATTTTTATAGACAATGATATTAATTTTAGACCATGGTATCATTGTTGATACCAAAAATGTAATTAAAGGAGTTTATAGAGGACAAGTCACTAGGATGAATTAATGGAGTATTTTTATACATGATTGTTATAGATTTGAATTAATGTGATGTATGATTGTTAGAGTAGTCAGGTTTCCCTTGCATCTTGTTGACTTGTTGGTTGGGTGCTTGGGTTTATTCCTCGTGTTTTGACAGTTATTTTGGTCACCTAGCACGTGGTTGTTATCTTGGGTTGAGGGTCTAGAAATGATGTGTTGCACCATGGTTACAGTCATGCCTATCACCGTGTGACAACATGATTCCAAATGAGGGGTCATTGTGTGCCCTGATGGATAGACGCAAATGATAACCTAGTCGAAGTCTTGTGCTTCCCTATGTGGGAATTGTTCATTGTAATTGATGTTGGTACTTGGTTTGTAATGCCTTAACACATTTGGTTTTCCATGCCATAGAGGCTTCTAGTTACTGGTCGACGAAGTCACTGTGTCGGGTGGTTGATGTTGTCCTTTATCTTGTAGGCATTGTCTTTCTGTTTTCAGGAGGGTAGTCATTTTTATCTGCCTATTAATTATCGCATGTTTCGTCCAGTTTCTGGACGTGCTAGTGCCTGATTCGATGTTTACTATTGCATGATCTATGTGCGTTGTGTCATCGTCAAGTTGTGTTGTTTAAATTTTTTCGTTGTTACTGTCCTTATTTAAAAAAGATATATATTTTTTGTTGTGCCGCATGTAGTCGTAATGATGGGGTCGTTACATAACAAGGTTGAGAGTCTCATTGAGCCAAGGCTTTATCTTTCCCCTCTCTCCCACATTTCACTAGCAATCCTAGAAAATTAAGACGTAGACATCGTGGTATTTAAGCTGGAGGTTTATACCTTATAATTGTTCAATGAATTCAAGGTGTCAGCCGACTGGTTGCATGCGATGGTGATATTTCCATGGTTCCTTGTGTTGCAACTTTATAAAGAGAAAACATGTGTTTACTTCCATGTACATATTAATGAATGTGACACATATAAGTGTGTTTGAAAGCCTTGTGAATATAATAATAATTTCAGGTATTAGGTATTAATAATTGTTTATGAAACTTATGAACAATATGTGTAAGTGTGTTTGAGAGAATATTTTTCGTAGCATAACATCTGTCAACAATTTTTTCTTTAATATTTTTCAGCATGATTAAAAAGTCTTTTGAAGTGGAATTCAAAATTTTCCACCAAATTGTATTATAATATTTGGATGAGGATTTCGGACAAAGGTCAAACATGAACACATTTTTTCGTGGACACTTCTTACTGTCAAGCAATTACGAAACTATATGCCTACGCCTATGCTCGAGCATATGGATTCTTCCATAGAGATGGTGTTTTTGGATTTTGTTAGTTCATTCACACTATATTATGATTTTCATTTTGACCTTTAAATTCTTACCTGCCATTCCGTTTTGAAGAATAGATGGATTCTTTCACGGAGATAATATTTTTGGTTTTCTTAGTCCATTCAAGTTGTATTATGCTTTATATTCTTACTTGTCATTCTAGTTGTATTATGCTTTAGATTCTTACCTGCCATTCTAGTTGTATTACACTTTAGATTCTTACCTTCCATTCCAGTTTGAAGAACATATGGATTAATCCACATAGATGATATATTTTATTTTTTTAAATCATTTAAATTGTAAGTAACAACCCCAAACGTTACGACTACAAGCGAAGAAGAAAATGCAATTTATTTTCTTTTGGCAAGAAGACGACGATGAAAACAGTTGAACCACACAACTTGACCATGAACACATGCCCATAGAGAGAGAAATAGACAACTATGACTCCACACACTAGCACAAGAGAAACTAGGTGAAACATGCATAAGAAATAGAGAGAAATGACTACCCGCCTGACATACACAGACAATGCTTACAAGCTAAGGGACAACATCTGTAATTTGACACAACGGTTTTGATGACCCTTAACTAGAAATTCTATGGTGTGCAACCAAATGCATGAAGGCATTAAAACCAAGCTCCATCAACAACTACAACGAACAAATGCCCTCAACAGGAAGCACCAACTTCGACCAAGTAATCATTCACCTCTATCTAATAGGGTGCCCCATGATCCCCTCGTCCAGAATCATGTCACCCCAGCTGATAGGTGCGACAATACCCTGGTGCACAAGATCTATCTGTACCAAGTACTCAATATAAATCCAACTCAGATCAAGTACAACTTAACCATCCCAGGACATGATGAAAAACCCTGGCAGCCAACCGACAAGTCAACAAGACAACTATGGCATTCTTACGACACAAAAATTTCCTTGCGCAACAAAATCAATTTGTACATAATAAAAGAATATTGTTAAACAATCACTTGTTGCAACTAAAATCCAATCCCAAGATCAAATGAGTATCTATCGCTATCCTTTAAAACTGACACTCAATCCCAAGATCAAATGAGTATCTATCGCTATCCTTTAAAACTGACACTGCAAGATTTTAATTGTTGTCTTTAAATATAAATTTGTTGACCGTTAATGACCTTACCATATTTTAATTAAAAACTATTAACATGCTATCAGTATGATATTACTAAAAAAACATCGCTAATAAAACATGCTATCAATAAAATCACGGTCATTATGCTATTAATAAAATCTCTCTCCATTTTATCCATAATATCCATTTAAACAATCAATTATATAGTTGTCCTTGAACAAGATTTCCATGATATATAAAAATGAATTTACGCCATATGCATAACAATGGTTTTACACTATGAACAAGATTTACACTATATAAATAAAAAGGGGGTTCACATTATAAAAATAAAGATGAAAATAGAAAGAGGATATCTTATGTATCGTTGTCATAATAAAGGAAATTTTCTATTAATCAACAAAGATTTCGCCAACAAAATTTCATTGTTGTTCAAGCACTGAGCTAAAACGCCTCCACCAGATTTGCAGTCAAATTAAAACGTTGTTTGTGGATATCTGTCTTGTATTAAATAAAAATAACAACATTGATGTCTACAGGAAAGCAGGTCAGAGAAAATTTAAAGGGTAAAAATTGCACCACAGGAGAGTTGCCAACTTTTTATGTTCTTCCAAGCATTGGCATGCTATCTAACATTTAAAGGTAACTCTGACTATCTTTCACCAAATGTCGAGGTTCAAAACGCAGGTAATTTTCCAATTTAATGAAGGAATTGACACAGTCAACATGCCATCCATAAAGATTTGATGATATCATTGTGACCCAGCATTAATAAATATGACGTATATAAAAAAATGCAAAGCACTAATTGAAATAGATGACATTTAATATACCAAATCGCAGAGGGAATAATGGTGTTGTTGGGTAATACATAAATCGCTGAAATAGATTTGCTTTCAATCAATATTTATTGGCCACCCAGAATGTTTATGTTAAGACATTGCTGTCATAACAAATGTATTGCTAAGTTATATGGGATATTCTTGAGAAAAAAAAAAGAATCGTTCTGTGGTTAAATGAATAAATTGTTGTCACCAAGTTAAAAAGAAAGGAAGGTGTATAATTCTAGGGTGTTAATGAACGGAAGTTGTCTAATATTTTTAAAAAAAATCGCTGCAAAAATACAAACGGTTGTCCAAAAAAAAAATTGTGTAAACAGTCAAATCGAAGGAAAGTTTAAATCCACAAAATCTAAATTAAAAGGGCCACGACCACGGGTTTTTTGGAAAGGGTTCCTAAACATGCAGATGTAAATATCAGGTTCCTTGGCATTGGGGTAAGAACAAGAACACATCCAAATGATGTATCTCTCATTGCTTAAACGTACACTGAAAGTGCAGGTTAAACAAAGATATGAACGCAGACTAGAAAGGGTTGAGCTTAGGATGAATATGTTCTAAACCTCCAATGCTAAGGATCTTAAGTTTATGTGTCTGTTGGGTACAAAAGAAGCTATTAAATGGGTTGCTGAAAATACTATCAAAAAATGATCACGTTGCCATTAAATAAAATGCAAATATAAAACCAATTGAAAATGCCGACAAAAATGATAACTGATAACGCTAACAACATGAAATAAAATTTGTAGTATAGCAAGGTAAGATCGTAGTATAAAGCATGGAAAGGTTGCAATTCGATGAGGGAGGGAAATTTCAACTGTAAAATGGTAAAACACAAAGTTAAAAATTTAGGGACATAGAGTTAAAAACACAGGGGTAATCAACGGTTTGTGGATAGGATTGATAATAATGGTAGAATTACTTAATGAAAGAAGGTGCAAAGACCCTCAATCAAACAAGAACAAGCAACAGGGCTAGACGGCTTGGAAGAAACATCCATCGCTCATCATCCATGCATAAAAAAACAAGGCTTTAGGATCTATAGGTCTATTAACACCGAAGTGACGACCATCGATCCGGCTCCTGTATGACTGCTCAAGCATGGACTGATGATCTAGGGAAGAGGATGAGGTAAAGAACAAATATTTACAATAAATCAAAACCAATAGGACATTCACAACATTTAGGGATCAAGAGCCAAGGGAATCAAGTCAAGCAGCGAGCTTAAGGGTAAGGGGAAAATTAAGTTCTCAATTAAAATGCTAAGTCCAACACCTTTTTTACACAGTTAAAAGTATAGAAATGAAAGCATAAGGTCTATAATAATCTACCATGTAGAATAAAATAAAGTGTACCATAGCCCAATTTGCTTGCTCCGAGTCGTTGTCCCGTCCAGCTCCCACTTGTGGACCGATGAGACTTCACCAGTACCTCCCAGCCAATGCTAGGGATACTCTTCTTCCCCCTTACCCCTTGAGCCAAAAAGGGGCCACACACACTAAACCAGATAACAACTAGCTCCCAGCTCACCTCGTAAGGCCAAGCTACCACTCCTCACCAAGCTGGGTATCCCAACTCCCACAA
>CBVK0100437532.1:0-10769 GCA_900067695.1 Picea abies | reverse complement strand
TTATGCGTCAGTTAGAGGGTTGGTTTACCAAGACATGAGCATGGTTTGGTTGGAAAAATGACATGGATGAGGGTCCTCCTTAGCTGTTGGCACACTAAGGACAAAAAAGTGTGACAGTAAAGGTAAGAAACAAAGAAAAACAACAAACCATTCAATGAACAATCTGCTTCTAGAAGTTTAAGCCTTAAAATGTCATTTCAAGCATTAAACATGTACCAAAAAGACAAGTTGCAGCAAAACAAATATTCATCAAAGCATAGTTGTTATCACAGGTTTCATATTAATAAAGACAAGTCATACAATAGCTGGAGGAAAAGGAATGTACTTCATACAAATCAAAATTGTATTCAAGATAAGAAACACATACGAATTTGGACACGAACACACTGTCATCAATAGTATCTTCACCAGGTAGAGATCTTTAATCCATGCACATAATGGGTCCAACCAGTTGTTGTATTGATATTTTTCTCCAAACACTGAACCCTCAAAACATATAAAAACTACATATTTATCAGAGTTGCAGAGGCTCTCATCTAGTGTGGAACTGAGGTTTTTGTCTACACATCGGCTGTAAAAAATCTTATTAACTTAACTTTAAAAAAATGTTGGAGTATGTTAATGAATACTCTGAACTTCACTTAACAAAAAGGAGTGGTTCTTATCACACAAAAAATACCACTTATTATGCCTGAAACTAAAAGAATTTTGCAATTGAACAATTAAAAATTGCTACTAGCACTAAAGCTAGGCTGATGCACATGCGTTGGAATGAACTGAGATTTGAAAAAAAAATTACTAGGAGTGAAAGAAATGAGTTTTTTATTGAGAAATGGAATGCATGCACATTGTTTGAGGCCACTGAAGATAACTGAATATGTTGGTAGTTTTTTTCCCCTACTTATCTCCTGAAGGAAAGAAGCAAATCATATGGCATTTTCCTGGAGTCTCTAATATTCTTTTTGCAGTCCAGATTATATCTTCTCGAGTTCCCTGGTTGTGGTGTTGTAGGGTCCGGATTCTGTAAATTTTGTTATGTACCTTTTGGCTATCACCGAACTACTTCCATATGATCAATCTAATGATGTGGATTGGCTCGTCGTTCCCTGGTTTGGAACCCTTTTCAAACTTTAAAATATGCCATTAACGAAGATAAGACACTCAGATAATTCAACGTTCAGGAGTTTTTGAAGCATAGAATATTCATATCTCTCGGAGGCTCGGACTCCCAGATTCATTACCCACCACTTATGCTAATTAACCTGAGATTAAGACTTTAATCATTAAATATTTTGGGAGTTCAAGACTGTGAATGTTGAGTTTGAGAATCTCCCAGAGTGACAATGCTACAGAGTGACGTGGCAGTTCGGGACCCACTTTAGTTGTTCGAGGCTCGGGCACTTTAGGGGTTCGGAGAAATTTACTCGCTTTGAGTTGAAATCCCTTGGAGTGGTAATCTCCCAGAGTCATAACCACGTTTATTGCTAATTAACCTAAGATTAATATATCTCATGATTAATCATTTCAAGACTTCGACACTTTTGGAAACTTTGTTAACTCTCGATCAAAATCTCTCGGAGGAAATTTCCCTAGAGTGACATGGCAGATGTGACGTCATGACCGATGATGTGTCATGAAAATAAGGGTGACACGTGTGCTGAAAATGCTCGAAATAAGTGCTATGTGTCAGCGACCGAAGGATTCCATGTGTCACCACGTATGAATGCTATGTGTCAGCATAGATGATCGCTATGTGTCTCCAACTCTTCGGGGTTTGGGGGCTTTCAAACATAAAGTATGTATAACTCCCAGAGGACTGGACTAGCGGAGTGATGTGGAACTTCAAGACTTCGACACTTCGACTCTTCGACTAATCGACACTTTGGCTCTTTGGATATGACGTCTCCATGAATTCACTGTCACTGACGTGTCCGCATGAAGAGAGTGACACGTGTCACCCAAAAATGGGCAGATGACGTAACCAAAGGTATCTAAAATGAGTGCCATGTGTCATCGGCTGATGTATGCCACATGTCTTCAACTCTTCATCTCTTTGACACTTAGACTCTTCGGCTCTGATGTTTCCATGATGTCACTGTCACTGATGTGGTGTCGACATTTTGACATTCATGAGTTTTTGAGCGTTGTGCTTGGAAATCCCCTGGAGGACGATCTCCCGAAGTGAATACGCGGTTTGACGTTCGAGAGTTTTTGAAAAAGATGAGCTTGGAGGTTTTGGTGTCAAATTCATGGAGTGGTTTATGTGAAACTCTTTTGATTAAACCTCACGTGAATTTGAGACTCTGCATGCATGAGAGCCATTGATCTGATCGATCTGTTGGATCTCCACCGTTGAAATTTAACCTGTCTATTTTCAAAATCTAGGCCCTAAAATGACTGCTCTGAATTGTTGTGTTATGTTCTATAGAATATTACTACGCATACAAAAGACTTGGTGGTCCTGGATGTCTCCTACGCACACAAAATACTTGGTTGACCTACTGTGAGATTAATCAATGGCAAGCACGATGACAAGTATTCTGAACCAAATCACGACATGTAATTATCCTTCAAGAAAAACATAAAAAAAATGTGCAAAGACTCAATCAGGAAAGAAAACGATAGAAACCAAGTCATTTAGAGAGGGAAATTGACTCAACCAACCAAAAGGGGAAATATTTTCAAGAAGGTATAGGGAAAATGGGTATAGGGAAAATGAGGCAGGAGGGACAAGGGTGAAAAATTAGGGGAAATAGTTTGTAGTCTCTTAAGGTATTTCTCAAAAATAGATGCCAAGTAGGAACCTATGCTTCTACCCTATTCATTTAGGATGGTTCCTACTTGTCATCTGATTTAGAGAAATACCTTAAGATACTACAAACTAAGGTTTATATGGATAATATTTTTTTGTTTCAATTTAATGAGCAACATGATACAAAAAAATATATTCTCTTTAGCCAGTGGGTCAAAGAAATTTGTTTTCGATAAGTTTGATGGTATACACTCCATTACTAATTTAGGGTAGCCTTATGTATATACAATGGATATGTTAGCTAGGTTGTACGATGATAAATACTACATACATTTCAATGATTGTTGGCTTCCATTGGAATAAACAGTTACCATCAATTGCATGTTCAGCTAGGTTTTTGTTCTTTCCCATTCCCTAAACAGAATGATCAAAAGGGTGTAGAAAGCTAAATCCAAATCGGGGGTTGCACCTACATTCTACATATCATCCTACCTCATGGATGTAATTTGTGCCGCAAATTGATTCAAATGTGTAAATCTGAGTTGGCATTCTTAGAATCCCCAATTCATGTATATTGTCAAGTTCTATGGGAGAACAAGTATAAGAGACATTATGTGACAATTTTTTTGTCAATTTTTGGCTCCCCTTTACCAACTCATTTTTTGAAAAAAAATCCCAATATTGACCAAGGAATCCAAGAGGCTAATTATATGCATTGGAAGCTAGTATTTGTGGGTTTTCCCCACCGCCCCTCTGTCGCTATTCTTTCGGTTTTGTTGGTTGGGCATTTTTTGAAAAAAAATCCCAATATTGACCAAGGAATCCAAGAGGCTAATTATATGCATTGGAAGCTAGTATTTGTGGGAAAACTATAACTAGTTTTAAAAAATGGTGTGATTGCAACAAGATAAGGTACATGACTAGGTAGATTTCATAAATCTAATATAGAAGATTCGAGGTTAGAAGGATCGTATTATAAATATGTTGAACAAGGATGAGCTATATGGAATAAAAAATGAAACCAATTGGTGGGGTAGATTTTCCAACGAGTTGCAGAAAAAAAAATCAAGGATGAATAGTTGACTTGTATCAAAATCTAGGGCCTAATAGAAGACATCATTGTATGGTGAAAATTGCCTAGTTTGGGTCCGCTTGAAGGTTTTCATCCAACCACCAAGGTTATCGAACATTTTAAGGAGAATGCAAAAAAGTGTGAAGCAGAATTCAATAATATCTCCTCAGTAGAGTAGAAGCATCTCCAAAACTTCTTAATGACTAAAGTGAGAACAATGACTTGGATGGAGTCCATATTTCTAAACTTAGAAAAGTATATCAAGAGGTTTGAGCAGGATATTCCCATTTTGAGAATACCAAAAGAGAAACGTGTGTTTCCCCATCAACATTTGTGTGACGATATTTTCATTTAGTGGAAAAATTATGATGAGGAGCATGCAAAAATTACAACTCCCAGTTCTCTTGGAGTTTAGTGGAGGAATGATGTGCATGGATTTTTGCATACCTTTGGCATTGATTTTTTTTTAATTTGATAATTAAGTGAACTTTTGTTTTATAAATAGGTAAGATGACCACTTAGAAAAGGATTTTGTCTTAGAGATTCTGATGAAGAATTGTAATTGAGAATTATTTCAATGTTAATTCAAAATCTCTCTTTTGGAGGTCGGGGACATTTTGTTGAGGATTAATTGGGGATCAATTCTATCCATGAAGTATTATGTTGTTGGTTGATTACTCATATGTCTAGTAAGAATTTCTATTTTTCAAGATACCTTGCGTGATTAATTGGAATTATTTCTTTCATATTTTCAACAAATAACTTAGATATTTTTTATGGTTAAATGTTGATTTACATTTTTGTTTATTAATTCATTCCTTGTCATTAATTCATTGATCGCTATAGAATTAATTTTGTATCTATTTATGGATCGTATTCCATTTCTTTGTGTGATTTTTTCGTAGGTTTCCTTTTCTATAATAGTTTAATTAGTTTTCATGGGAATATTCCTTTAGTTATATTTTTCCTCTAGAATTAATTCTTAGAAAAATAAATCTATCACATTAATTCCATTTACTGTTTCTGAGAGTTACCTCTTAGGAATAGACTTCTCTAAATCCAGTTAAATTAGATTTCATTATTGCATTCAATATATAACATAAAATATTTAAAAAACACAAATACTTTAAAAGAAAAATAAAAAAAATTATTATAAAGCACATTGAACGGTTTCCATACCATAACTTGAAGGACTATTACATTCCAAATTGGGGAGAGTCTAAGTGGGCATGTTCTTTAGGTTTAATCGCTATTGTTGAGTCTTGGGAATCCAACCCCTTCAATAGAATTGGCGCTATAAGGAGGGATTGTGTATGGAAAAGCATACAAATAATCCATATTATGAAACTGATCTTCCAAATCTTGAAAGTCAAACTTATGAAAATCCCACACCTTAGGACTTGAAAAATCCTAGACTAGATATTAAATCAATTCCATACATAGTATAAAACGAGGAGGTGAACATTTTTCGACATATTACCTGGGACTATGCAAGGTATAATAGTTCTTTTCTTATAACCCCTTTGCTTCCTTGATGAAGAAACACTTCTCAAACTGAGACTAGAACTAGTGATCGTACTTTGCGTTACAAGGAAATTGTCTCTATGGCTTGGGATAAACCACAACAGATGGAACGACACCCTAAAATCAACTCTAATCTCAAGTATGATAGAAAAATGGAAATTATTACAAAGGAATTCTAGAAGCCTACCTCGATCAAACATCCAAAGAAGACCACGACTGAGCTCACAATCCAACACTTGATACCTGCAACCTTTTCTCAACAACCAAGATGTACAAGCATATGAAAATTGTATAAAGCATTAGCATATAAACTAGCATAATCCACTAACATGTATGACAAATATGCCCACGGAAAGTAATACAAATATTTTCAACATATAATTGGACGAGAAAAGAGTATTTCTATTAATGTAATCAACAAAAGTACATAGGTGACAAAATTTTGTAATTGCACATATCGGAACCAAGAAACTGAAAAGAGTATTTCTATTAATGTAATCAACAAAAGTACATAGGTGACAAAATTTTGTAATTGCACATATCGGAACCAAGAAACTAAGTCGCTCCACCTGGGCCTTCACCACTTCAATCCTCCACAAAGGCAAGCTCACAAGTAGTAGGATTAATTGATTTTCTCCTTCTCAAGATAGGAAGAGCTTGGGGATGAACAAAATAAGTTCATACATTCAAGGACAAAGGGATGTAGACTCAATATAAAGTGAAGTTTCTCCAGAGTGCCTTTTCTCTCAATCTTGAATTCTTTAAAGGTTTTTATATGGCTCAATTTATAGCCTTCAAATAGACTTGAAGGGTCGGGTCAGAGTGTTTCTAGTATGTGGAAGGTCAAGGATCATGGATCTCATAAACTAGCATGGAAACCCGACATAGTTTTTAATTTTTTTAACACAAAACATTATGTACATAGGTTGTAATGAAGCAACCTATGTATACAGGAGTTTTCTAACTGTGGCCCACGTATACGTACACAATTTTGAATGTTTGTCTCTGGAATGAGAAAAATTGGGAATTTGAGTCTGTAGAGGGAAAGGGAAGGCCATCAAAGCAATATGCATGGAGTGTGGTAAAAATTGTTGTAACACTCTGGTTTATATCATAGAATACTACTTAGAATTAACCTTATAAGAAATTTCACAACCATTCGGCATCGATAGATTCAGATTCATATTCAAACCATTCAAAAGGATCAAATTCTAATTCTGACCATTTGGACACTAAATTGCACCACTCAGATATGGAAAACAATTAGAATGTTAATCAACCCATATTGTCCCAAGATGCTTTGGATTTACCAAACCAACTACATAATTTTCCTAAGCATCCAGATTTCTTCCTAGTAACACTGAACTATATAGGCCTCCTAAAGACCACATTAATAAATTCAATATAGCCATCATATTAATGAATGTGTATCACAAAGATGTGATGTGTATAATTTTCCCTTATACTTTTGAGAATACATCCTCTACTTGTTATTTCAATCCACCTATTGGATCAATCACCAGTTGGGGTGAGTTTTAGAAAGCCTTATTATATAAGTTAGGGGAAGAGACTACCGTGGTTTCCTTGATGTCATAACTCTTCTCTTTAGTCATGATCCCTAAGGAAAGGGTAAAATATTTGAACCAAAGGCTTAACACTGTCTTGAACAAGTTTAAAGATGGAACAAAACTTTCACAAGAGCCTCAAATCAAAGTTATAACACCTTACCAACACCAATATACATGTTTGTTAAGTGAGAAAGAAACAATACCTTATCATTAAATTTTGAAGAAGCCAAAAAAGAGGAATTTGAAATGATGGGATGTCAGGAGAAAGAGACAAATTGTAGAAAGAAAGAGGTTTCTCAACCAAACAAAATATTAATCCTACCTAGACTGCAATTGTCATAGAGGAATCTCTCCTATCGATACATGAGCTCTCTCACTGATTTGAAAGAGATGAGAGACTGTTTCTATAGTCTTGATATTCCATTGTTGGTATAATCAAATTTGAGAGAGAGGGCTAGCATCATCTATTACTCCTACATAAATATGGTATACAATAACATTTGCAAATCAAGCACTCAACATAATAAAAATTGAACTAAAACAAACTACACACAAAAATAAAAATAAGCATACCACACCACCAATAAAAGTAAATAATGCACAAAGCACTATGTGGCCTTTCATACTATGCATAATAATGTTTTAGATAGATCCCATTGTAAGGCTTTGTCAAATAATTCCCTTCATAATCTACTAACACATAGGCCCCTTTTTGCAATACATGGCTAATGATGTAAGGACCATGCCATAGGGGTTCAAGTTTACTCGAACCTAAATTACCATGGTCTTGATCATAGACCCAAACCAAGTCACTTTATACAAATATGCGGGGATGAACACTTTTATCATATTGAGCTTTGGTACGCTTCTTATGAGTCTCATTGGACATTGTTGCTTCACGATGATATTGAAATAGAAGATCCAAATACAATAGAATTTTTTCCTCAGTAGAATTATTGGGAAAGACTTCCATGGATAATTTTAATGAATGGATTTTACATTCAATTATAAAAACTACCTCCACTTCATAGACAAGTTGAAATGGTGTGAAATCGGTGGTAGCTTTCATTAAGGTTTGATATGCCCATAATGTTGAAAATAGCATAAGGTGCTAGTTTTTTTCATGTTTCCCTATAATCCTCTAGATCATTGTCTTCAAAACACAATTAATAGATTCTACTTGACTATCAGCTTGAGAATAATAAGGTGTTGAGTTCTTGTGACAAAAACCCAACCTGGTCACTAGTTCGATCATCATTTTGTTTTGAAAATGTGACCCATGATTCATAACAATAGTTTTAGGCACCCCAAACCTAATGATGATGTAATTGAATATGAAAAGTGTTGTTGTGGTTCCATTGTTGTAATATGTAGGCATAGCTTCAACCCACTTGGTGAACTAGTCAATGGCCACGATGATGTAACTAATCCCATTAGTCGATGAAGGATTACAATTCATAAAATCAATCCCCCACTTTGCAAAGGGTCCAAAAAAAACCACATAGAGCATGATGTGCATGCATTTTTTGAGTAAATACTTGACAAGGGTGAAACTTTTGAACCATAGCGATATGATATTTGAAGATCATAGGCCAAAAGTATCCTACATGCAATATCTTATGGGTAGTGGAAATACAAGAAAGAAGACAATCTCATTCTTTTTCATGGAAATCATTTAGTACATGCTCAACTTCTACATAGACAAGACAATGCCATAACACCATATCTACCCCACATTGATAAACTGTGTTTCCAATGACAAGGTAATTTTTGTCTTGATGGTGTATTCATTGATGCTTGTCTAGGGACAACTGAGGGTTAAACCATTGAGTTTTGATATATACTGAGACATCTCTAGACCAAGGATCAAAATTGTCATTGAGGAATAATGACTCACCAGTTAATGAATCATTAACAACAGTTTCTTCACTAACTCTAGGAAGTTCACACATTAATCTATGAAAGCCAAAGAGAGATAAAAGTATGCTTGATGGTGTCTTTTCCATGGTTTTATGAGTGTGGAAAAGAGGTAAAAGTGTACTCAATCATGTCTTTTTCATGGTTTTATGAGCATGAAAAAGAGTTTAAAATGTGCTCAATAATATATTTTTCATGGTTTGATGAGCGCAAAAAAGAGTTAAAAGTATGCTCATTTGGAGAAAATGAATGCTCAATGACATGCAACTATGTTTCAGGTGTGAAAAATAGACCTATGCAAATAAAATTCAAGAATGGTACTCAGAAAGAAATATCCACTCATAACAATAATTTTCTCCATTTGTAAATGTCACAAAACAAAGACAAAGTAATTCAAACAACAAGAGGTCAAGAGTGACTGTAGTGGTGGTAAGCGAGATAAAAAAAAAAAAAGTACCATAGCAGTAAGCACCAGGACACAAGAAAAAATATGCATATGCAACCGTTAAGAAACATAAAAGAAGATGGGAACCCCTTTGGTACATGGCTAGAAAAATATTAAGAGAGAAGCATGTAGCTCAAGTTTTAGTCATGGCAGTTCTAAATAAGGGTTCTCAAGCCTACAAGTAATCACAACATGGGCACTAGGTGGAAAATGAGGTGCTAACTATGGATCCCATGAAGGGTAGGAACTATCACTTACAACATGCAAATAGGAAAGGTGAATTCACAACCAAGTGGGATTGAACCTAAGGCATCGTGATGGAAAAGTGACGGTTAATAATTCAAAATGATTTTGCAAAAAAGCCTTTTCCCTATATCCCATTTGAAAACACATACCTCATGTTTTAGTGGATGTCACCATAGAGTGGAAAACAAAATGTGACCAAGTCCTGAAAAAATGTCAACAACACTAGATCCCATGTTAAATTTCATAGTAGAATCTCAGAAAAAACAATTAAAATGCCAAAACAAGCAGTAATGAGAAGGTGAATTTTAGATTTATATGTGAAAAGGGGTTTTATTGAACCCAAAAGGACTAAAAAAATTCTATATGTAGTAAAATAAATCCCATTTTCACACTTACCTTGGTAAAAATTTCCATTTATGGTGAAAACTCTTCTACCTTCCAAAACTTTTGGAATAGATTGTGGGAGATTCAACCAAAAAACATTTGAGTCGTTGGGACAAGGTAAATCCTTGTGTCGTGCTCTTTGATTTGTTTGCATTTTTTGTCCATTTTGATGAAATTTGAGCTATGGGGGGAACCGTAAAGAGTTGAATTGCACGATTGATATTATTGTCAAATAGGTATGACCATAAAGATCTGGTTGCATTTTTTTTCCAAACAAGAGTGACCAGTCATTCCTGTTAGAACAAAAAGGCATGAACGCCCTCCCAAAATGATGCAGGAGTATCGCCAACATCAAGCGAGAATGGGACAAACACCAATGCATTTTGGCACATGATGAATTGTTTGAAATATTTTGAAGTTTGATATGCCAAACTTAAATGTAATAGTTAAGAAAGAGCATACTTGTGGATTGTAATCAGACCTTGAGCATCCTGCTCTTGTCTGAAGGACTAAGAGGCATTTATGCTAGTAAATGTAAGTAGGTAGCTTTGAATTCTTAGATTAGACAGTTTTAGGATCCGGAGGGAAAATGGATATAGACACCTCACTTTTATTATTGTAACATTAGTAGCATGATCAAGAGAGCATAGAGAAGAAGAAGCAGAAAAGCTATGTAGAAGAACCCATGTACAGAAGTTCTGGATTAATAGAAAGATCTTTAGTTCAGACTCATGGTGTCCAATCGCTTGTTGTGTTGTACATGTTGATTGATATATGCTTGTTTACTCTCTGTTATGCATTTTCTTTGATGCATGAATGTATGATTTCATGTTGAATGTCTAAAATCTGAAGAGAGGGAGA
>CBVK0100437530.1:0-10921 GCA_900067695.1 Picea abies | reverse complement strand
TGTGCTCCCTTTTCTATCTATTTAGCCCCTTCCCTATTATATTTGGTCCTTTTCTTAGTTTATCCAGCTTCTGAATTGATTTATCGTTCCACTAGATTCTGAAATTTGATCCATCAAGTTTTCTTGCAACTTTTCATGGCACCATAATCCTTAAGGAAATAAGATTATCCTGCCTATAACAAGAAAGGTCTGTAAGTTTTTCAAATAGAAAAAACTTGATAATTGTGAAAGGTGAAAATGAATTCAAAATCAAAGTGCTTTTATTTAAAAAAGATTCATTGATCTTCATATAACCTTACTGACGAAGAATTTATTAACATTAATGGAGATGTCTACCTGGTGATACACAATCCTCTTTTGAATCATTATCCTTGATTAGTCACAAATGCCATCAATATTTTGATGGTTCACATTTGGGATTTTTAGACGTGACAGAGTGGGAAACTCCCAAATCCTAAATCTGCGGAAAGATTAATCTTTGGATAATCACTTTTAAAACATTAATTAATCATGCTTAAAATGGTGTGTTAACTTCAAGTGTTTCAGTATTTTGGACTTCGAGAACTTTTAATGTATCTCAAGATGGACTTCTCAAAACCCAAAACTGCGAAGCCATTAATTATCTAGTAATTGATCTTAAGTCTTAATTAATTGCACTTAATTTTAAGTATTTCAGAAATTCGGACTTCGGGGACTTTTAATGTATCTCAAGAGGAACTTCCTGAAACCCGAAACTGCGAAGCAATTAATTATCTAGTAATTGATATTAATTCTTAATTAATCGCACTTAATTTTAAGTTTTTCAGAAGTTCGGACTTCGGAAATTTTAGAATATGATATAGGGGAAAAGTCTGAAATCTAAACTGCAGAGTCATTAATTATCTCTTGATCATGATTAACTTAATTATTTAGCGTTCAATACTTCAGCATTTTGATATTTAAGTGATTTTTGATTTCATTCTTTGTTAACGTCCCGAAGGATCATCTCGCACAGTGACGTTTTATAGATGATGTCATTCTGGATGACGTGTCAAGGAAAGAGAGGTGCCACGTGTTACTTGGAATCATGTGAATCCTCCAATGAAAATGTCAAAAATGGGTGCCATGTTTCAACTCAGTAAAGACTCAAAAGGTACACGTGTCTTATGACTTGTGCCTTTAAAAGTTTTAGGAAAATTCGTGAGAAGATACCTTCGGGTTTCGGAGTTTCAAAGTTTTTATTGTTTAGACTTATTGAAACATCTGAAGCGTGAAGCTCTAAAGTGACCGTTAGAGATTTACCTCTTTAAAATTTAGGCAGCTCCAGAACTCCGGAGGTATTAGGATCATTTGATCAAAATGGAAAACTCATCAATGATGGATATCGTGCGGGCCTTATTATTAACTAACCAGTAATAAATTTGATTTAAAATTAAAAGGTCATTTTCCAAGTTTCTTCTTTCTTTGGGTAAGATTATATTTTTCATGAGGTGAAAAATATAAATCTCAAAAGTTTAGAATTGTATGTGTTCCAACAATGCCATTGCTCTGATGTTTTTGGACCTTGCTAAAATTCTCCTATCTCAAACCTCTGAGTGGTCAACTCCAAGAACCAATCACGAGTGGGAATAAGTTAATGTTTTAATATTGCATTGTTTTGACTCCATTGGCCATCACACTATGAACCTTGGCTCTCTTCTTTGTGTTATTATGGAATGAAAAATACAATAAAAATAAATATGTATTTATTCACATATTCCTGTGTTGAGAAATTATGAGGATTTATAAACTTAGGATATTGAATGCTAATAAATGGAAATACTCCATCAATAAAAATTTCTTCAAGAGTGTCGCAGTGTCTGAGAAAAGTATGAATTTCATAACTAGGAAATTTGTTGTGTAGTTAAAAACTTTTACATGGAAGGGAGAAAATACCAATCTCCATCACTCGCACACCAGGTAGAGAATTTCTAGTTTGTAAATATAATGGTTTGCAACCTTATTATTCAAATATTAGAGTATTTAAATGGTAACTTGGGAATTTACGAGTGATTACTAGATTTTATCATTTGTTCCAAATTTTCCTAAAATATAGAATTCCGCATTTTCATTTATAAATTTATGTTATTTGTTTGCTTGCCTTGTTTTCCATAGTATTTACATACCTTGGAAGTAAAAAACCTTCCTGGTAAAAAATTGTGTTTACCAAAATTTACCAACTTCCTAATTACAAGAATTTATTTACTAATTTTTAGGGATTAACTATTATTCTCAATTATTTCCCTTTGGACATCAATTTCACTGTGTGAGTCCAAGTAAAATTGGTTTTTTACCAAATTCAAGGGAATTTAGTTATCCACTATATATCAAATTATAAATTTCATTTTCATTTCAAATTTAGAAACTTAATTTGCATTTCACATTCCTTTCCTAATGTTTATTTGTAAAAAAATAATTTTCCTCTTCTCTAATGTGTGGCTTGTTCTCTTATTGTCAAAAAAGGGTTGATATTTCTTCAAGTTATAAGGCTGGTAGACATTCTAGACTAATAAAGAAGCCAAAGTCCAATGCTCGATGTTCAAATTCCTAACAAAAAGTTGCACCTTCATAATTACCAAGCTGATTTGGGATGATTATGGTGGATTGAATTTACTAACATTTGAGGATTAGTTCATATAGCCCAATACAGATGATCAACCAACATTCTACTCAAAAATTTATTTAGAACCCGATACTAACAACTTTTTTCTTTTTCTTTTTCTAAACAGGGGCATGCATGAAACCAATGACAAAATATGATTTCCAAATGTTACTTCAGATTTCATAGCCGGTCAGGAAAACAAAGTCACAAATTTTATAATTTAAACATGATAATAGTTTCATCAATCATCTAAGACTTGAAATCCATATTATGAAATAAACCAGTCAAGAAAACACAAAACTCAAAAAACACTTATCTGAAGCTTGGAATTAGTTGGCAACTGTTGAAGGGTGTTCCCTTTTCCACCCAACCATATAGTTGGCAACTGTTGAAGGGTGTTCCCTTTTCCACCCAACCATAGGCATGGTATCTCTTGGTGTATTCCTCAACTGGAAACCCCCTATATAGATTATGATACCATGAGAGAGAGGTTCTTCTTATTCTCAACGACAACAATTGATGAAGGTTACTTTCCTTCTCCCGCAGGAACCCGACAATGCATTTTTCTATCCACCAAGAAAGGGATCCTACTGTGATTTCTCTCTCAATCACTCGAACTCTCTACACCTTTGTTTCTCATATTGATTGGAAAAAAAGTACCAATAGTTCCTACACCCATAGCAGTTATTTTCTCAGTTATCTTTAGAACTAGAGAGCTACACATGCTTTTCGTCTTCAGAAATGGTCACTAGATCCATTTGTGTTCATTATCTATTCTCTTTGTTTTATAACAACCAGAGAGGTTTTCTCACACTCCTCTCTACTCAAAAAATGTTTATAACAACCAGAGAGGTTTTCTCACACTCCTCTCTACTCAAAAAATGGTCCCTAGAATCAGCTAAGTATCTCCCTTCTTCTCTTCTTGTGATTTTCCCTTGTTTCTTACCTTCTTCAATAAGATTTCATGGGTCAAATCCCCCAATTCGTGGGTCAACCCAAAATCCTCTAGATGGGTACTTTTCTACCTATGCTTATGAACCAAGGAAGTTATGGTACAACACCCATTCCTTTAAATAATTATGGGAAGATGATAGTTCAACTACCAACTTCCTTTATTAACTACAATTCTAGAAAAATGGGCAATCTAGAATTTTCTTGAGTTTTAAATTGGCAAGGGAAATTTCCTCATTGTTTCCCACTCATGTCATCATAACCTATGTAGGAAATTCCCTTCAGAAGTTGCTCATAATTTTATTTTTTACATTAATAACGTAAATATTTTCATCATAACAGGTGTGTCCATAGTCTTTTATCAAAATATAATTATGTTTACAGGCTGGGGGAAACAGGGGTGTTACAGAAAACAATAGTAAGTTGGATAAAAAGATTGAAAAGTGTATCTTTATTAGTTATAAAGATGGTATGAAAGGCTATAATATTTGGAAGCCATAAAATAAGAAGGTAGTGTATAACCAAGATGTGGTATTTAGAGAAATATTGTATTCTGAGAGAGGAGACTGTGAGAGAAGGAAGAGGAAGTTACAACGGGTTTTGCTGTAGGTTGTATCCCTTCATTTGCTGGAAAATAATATAGGAAGGACCTAGCAATTTCTCGAGTGGACGTAGCCCACACTGGGTGAACCACGTAAATCTGTGTCTCTCTTATATTATGTGTCTTCTGTTTTTTGTTTCTGCATTTGTTTTATTTTATTGCTCCGCGGTCCTGTTTTTCTAACATGACACACATATTCATTGTCGACGAAGTTCACATGATCAATGTCATCTCACCAATATTGGTCACATTATTATATTCATCACGCACATTCCTTTCACTAGATGAATCTGTTCTACTTGCACCATTGCATCACATAACAATGACACTCTCTCCCTTTTGCTTCGTTACATTTCTTATTGACGAGGTTCACCTCTTCTTCTCAACAGGCTACCTATTGACAAGTTTCTCTCTTGTCTCAAATGTGTCAACAGAAGGATGTCGACCCCTCGTCGTCGTTGAGAACATCGAAGACAATCCTCTTCCTCTTGCCAACCTTGATCAGGTCAACATAGCCCACTTTCTCCTTAAGGCTTATCTCATCCCCCTCCCAGCTCAAATCGTTTCTTTTTTCATTCATCAGTCAATCCCCTTACATTTCCAATGGCTAAAATCTCAATGCCTATCTAGACAATTGGTCAATAATTTCCTATCTCACCTGATTTACTTTAGATCACAGTCATAATCAAGTTTTAGTGTTCCCAATGGCTTTATTTACACACATGGTTTTATCTTGTTTGTTTTGTGTTTCTTGATTTTACAACTTAATATTCATTGTGGAAGCCTCGCCTAACATCATATGTTTTAATCAAAACACTTACAGGTCTTGCGTTGGTTATGAAACACACTTTGGGAGAAATTTGGTCCTTTCATCTCCTAGACAGTGCTAAATGCACTAGATGTCAATTGAAATTTTTGGAGGATTTATAACTGTGTGATATTAACACATAACCTTAATCTCAATGGGTGGATCATGATATTGTACATCACAAAAAACCCAACAATTGACAAAATTAAATTTTTGTGAAGCATAAAAGAACATGAGACCCAAACTTTCATTAAAAAATGTCTTTGGATGCAACTTTCTGGCATCCTTCAAAGTGATTTTTTCATCCCTGAAGTAGGCCAATTGTATTTTTTTCTCCATTACGATTCCAACTCAACTGATGAAATCAAAATACGAGGTTAAAAAGTGCCAAAATGACCATTTAGGATTTCCCTCCAAATAAGCCTTGATAGTCGTGGCCATCATTAGACATGGATCCACTCAAATGATGGAACAACATGTTCAATTATCTTGATATAAGCATCTTTCCGTGTTCTCCGCATTGCAAAAAACGACACCTCAATCGAGCATCATATGAGGAAGTTATGGGCTTTCGAACTAAAGCTCTCATTGTCTCTTTCCAGTTCGACACTTAGATTTTTTTTTCCAATTTTTCTTTCCCCAGAAGGAGAAGTTCCCTTTTGATCCTCCGAAGTGACTCAGATTATTTCCCTTCAAATTCCTCTAATACATATCAGAGGAGTTAGAAGAAACTCCTCTCATACATATCAGAGGAGTTAGTTCAAAACACTTTGATACAAGTTGAAGGAGTTAGTATTAACTCCTTCCATGGAAAGCCAGAGGATTTAATACTAAATCTATCGGAGGATTCAGTATTAACTCCTTCGAACAAGTAAGAGGAGTTAGTACTAACTCCTTTGAAACTAAGAAAAATGTATTTCGTAAATCGACCATAACTTTTGACTCGGGTGCTTGATTTTCACGTTAATTATACCAATGGAAAGGTATTTCAGATATATACAACTTATTGGTTATATGATTTGAGAAATTACTAACGCATGGTATACATATTTTTAGATGAATATATAGTACATTGTTGGCATCCCCGAAAAACCCAGCACATCAATCATGAGTGGATGAACCAGGAATTGAATCCACATAAGCTTACTTGACATTCCAATTATTTTATGTTGCATTCATACGCATTATAATGATTAGTATTTATGGTTTATTTTTATTTACTCTCATATATTGTATGTTGAACAGTGTTAGGTATCAATGCCTAGAGGGAGACACACTCTTGCAATGCTATCCACAACCAAAGAAAATAAAACAATAAAATGATGTTGATTGTTATAGCAATAGGAATCAGTGAGGGGAACCAAGCTCTAACTACTGAATAAGGAGTTTGAACCCTTCGACTATCGATGCCCTAATTCCCAAGCCAATCATTACGATGAACAAGGTGCACTATGGCCAAATCCATGATGGTCCACTGACGCTAGGAGACAAATTCAAAATGTAACTGTTTTCCTTGTTACTCATCATCACAAAGAGGATGAGGAGAAAAATTGCAAGATGAAAGGTCACAGAGGGAGATGAAAGGCCAAAAGTCTTATTGAAGCTCAATAAATACTAGAATTGAACCCAAAGAAGGGGATTTATTGGCTCTTCAAACATTGTACATTTATGAACTACTTTGGGAATACAGTGTCAACTAAAATTGGAGAGTTGTCCATGGATTTTTCATGTACTATTGTTGAAACTGTTAATGCGGAGAAGCCCTTAGGGCCAACTTTTGATAGATAGAAGTAGTTTCATGTATAGTTATTTTTCTACGAACTATTTCAAGAAAAATGTTTGTTGGTCACATGGGCGGTAAGATAATGTTTGTTTATGGACTATTTTGATGCAATGTATGTCTTCTTGCAATTTTGTTACTCTTTCTTATATTACATGTCTTGAGCGAATTAGTTGTGAATGTATGTAGAAAGGTGACTTAGACTATTCTGGTTATAGACTTGTATGCACGTGTTTCTAACTATGCGCCTTCATGAAAGATATCTGATTGGGGTTTATGCACAGTTTAGTTTCATTACAACTCATTCATTTACTATAGTTTGCTCCTATATAGAATAGGGTAGATTAGAACTAGATTAGACTTGCATTTAGATAATATTCATCTACATCTTCCGTTTACACAACCACCCATCACTCACCCTCATCGATGTACCAGGACACAACTGGTAGAACCAACCAACAATGGTTGTTGGGATAGGATCCGGATGGGTTCCCTATTCCAAATGGTGATAGGTCTAATTGGGACTTCTTACCCGGGAGAACGCCTTACTATTGTCAGGCGAATTTAGACCTGTCAACAACTGGTCAAACGATCATCCTCATCATCATTGGATGACAAGACTCCACATGAGGTATGGACTAGTAAGAATCCCTCTCTCACACATATCTGGTTATTTGGTTGTGAGGCTTATGTTCACGTTCCAAAGGGAAACAAGAGTAAGCTAGATAAAAATATTGAAACATGTATCTTTATTGGATATAAAGATGGTATGAGAGGTTATAAGTTTTGGAACCCAAAAACTAAGAAGGGAGTGTATAACCAAGATGTGGTATTTAGAGAAATCAAATATGTTGTCAAACATGAAGTCCTACCAAGGGAGGAAGAACCAAAGAAAATAGACTTTGAATTGAAGTATAATGAATTAGAACCTACAGAAAAATAGGAATCATAAGAAGAAGAGATTCATACTCCAATATTTGGGAGATCGATTCGGGAAATAAGGAAACTAGAAAGGTATACTCCACTTGATTTTCGTTCAAAAATTTCTTTGTTTATTACTATTGATGATTCTAAAATTGTTAGGGAGGCAATGGATTTAGAGGATGGAAAACTCTAGAAACACCCTCATGGTGTGAAGGTTCTTCAAAGGATATAATGCCCCAGGTTTGACAAATTAGTTCCATTAGGGATTTCACATCAAGAGAGAGGGTGTCAAGTGTAGTGAGACTAGAATTTAGGGTAGCAATTTCAGAAGTAATTTGAATGATATTTTGATTATTCTAGGCTTGGGATGTTTTGAATGAATTTGCGAGGTTGTTGAAGAACTTGTCTTAGGAAATGATACAGTTGTCTAATTCTTGGTTATGAGTGTCCATCATGGAAATAATCCAACATGAATAGAGTTTGTGGGTCTGCATAAAAATGGATTAGATGCAATCAAAACAAAAAGAGGAATATAATGAAATGGGTCCCAAATAAAGGTGCCAGAGAAGGTGGGTGGATCCAGATAAAAAATAAGTATTATGAGCGAGGGGTACCAATTCAATCAGTGCAAAGAGAGGAATCTAGTGGGATAGTTCCCAAATAATACTACGATGATAGAATGCCAAAATTATTAATAGTAAATATTGTGTAGGAATCTCACAACCTAGATGCAGGAAGCAAGGTTTTTCCACACTAGTTATGCAAAATTTCAAAATTGTTTTTGTTTTGTTCTGTTCTCACATCAAGGGTTAGGGTTTTGAGGGTTCCTAAGGACAATGAATTTCCCTAAGATATAGCTCTCTTATATATTGATGGCATCTAAAAATAGTACTCGACCCAATATCGCAAGGTTCTAACTAAGGAGGGTTAATCATACCCTTATCCATACGACCTGATTTCCTAGGTACACAAGATTAGTCTTCCCAATTGATGTTCTCAGTGCCACTATAGTAGTCAGGAGGTCGAATGGTTAAGTTACAAATGGTTTTAGGATACCTATATGACTCCCGATATACTTGAGGGTATGTGAGAGTGAAAATCTATGTATAGGTGTTTTCTTATGTGGTACTACTCGAAGGGGTACCAATAGGGGTTACAAGGGTTTCCAACAAGGTGAAACCATGTGTAGTTCTTGTTGTATTCTTCCTTAATCACATTTTTACCCACTTAATGAAATATGATTTCAAAACACACATCTAACTTAATTTTTTTTTTTTTTCTAAAAACCGGCAAAGGAAAGGGCTCTGATACCACTTGTAAGGTACCAAAAGGAATTTTGCAAAGCAGTAACACAATGATTATCACAACAATTAGAAAAAAATAAATGAAATAGTAATCACAATGACACAATGGATCCAAAATATTATACCTTTATTATATTGAGAGAAAAATTCACTTTCTCTTCGAGGGGGAAACCTCCAATAGAGTAGAGCTCTAATACAAATAATTTTTCCAGACAACCTTTTCCATGATTTCTAGCTTTATTTATACTATTTATATATTCTAGAGGAAACACATTTTAGTAAGTCTTCTTACATTAGACGTGTTCACATTATTATATAGTCCTTATTTACTAATGGTGGTCTTTATTGCATAGGAAAACGTATTATTCCATCTACTTGAGGGGTTAGGGAGGTTAGGACCCTAATAGGTTGCTTAATATATTTAGGGCATTTATAGAGCATCACCTAGGGGAATGGGAAAAATGTGATTTTGGTATTCCATGTTGTAAACAATTTGAAGTAACGGGTCTATTTGCATAACCTTTGTTGTTGTCTACCCACCTTATATATTCCATCTCAAAGGTTAAGAAAGTATCAGATAAGATTGTAATTCATATCGTGTTTGATACTCTTCATACTTATAAAGAAATTTAGGATTTTACTAGAAATTTTAGCAAAGTCTACAATATCATAGTTTTTGTTTCATTATTCATGAATTCATACCACTCTCAACAAAGTTTCGAAACAAGCAACGTTCAAGAATATCATGTTTATTTTACAAATATCAATAGTTCTAAATGTTCTAATGGATTTGTATGAGAATATCTTTGTTAAATTCTCCTTGGAAGTCGATAATTGATGAAGAAATTTAATCTGAAGAAAACAATCTATTTAAGAGCATGGATTTTATGTCTTTGAATTCATTTCAGCAACAAAATAATGCTAAGATCAACTCTTTCCCCACACTATCCACTTTCATCTTCGGGTGAAAGCCACAAGTATTAGAAATACCTACAAATATCCAACAAAGATGAATAATGCGATCATTGTCAGGATTGTAAGAGGCCAACCTAGAGAGATTGCATATTGATCCCACACTATTGTTCTGATAGAAGGAGAGGATGTTAACTAATCCCATCTCATGTGTACCTACAAGAAATTATTAGGATCTTGGACCATTCCTTTGCAACTTGGCATCAATGGGCTATTATATTATCAACACCTTTTACTTCAGAAGAAGAAATATGTCTTGTAAGAACCTCTAAATAACACGCTTATGGGATTTACTCTATAGGAATACAAAGAAAACATACTATTAGGAACACCAAGGAATATTTAAAGGGTCGTGTGAAGATAAAACTATTCTTGTACAACCTATCTAATGTAGTTGATATATAACTTGTCTTCCTATAAATGATAACACCATCATGGAAAAATTTGGGACATTTCTTTGAGATGTCATAACATGTTACAAGGTGTTGCTAAGTACCTTGCAAATTTTATGATAGAAGTGGAGGTCCCCTTCCATGTCTAAATATTTTAGTATCCAAAAACTTTATTGTTCCTACTTGAAATGGCATCTTCAAGCAATATACTTATTGTAAATTATAAAATTCAGAACAATATTCAATATGGGAATATGCAAAAGTTTATGAACTAAAGGAGACACAAGTTAATGGAGTATCTTCATCTACCTACTGCAAACAAAAAAGTGGTTTTTGCAATGATTAGTGGAATGACCTACCATGGGATTTGTTTGTATATCTAAATGATTACATGCCTTCAAAGTTATAAACATGAAAATTTCTCCTAGTGCACTCCCTTTCTGAAGGTTTTTTTGTTTTTGTTGATTAAGGTTGGTTTTCATTGATGTCAACCCTTGAAGAAAGTCTGGTAGAGAATTTTGGTAGCACAAAGGTTTGGGTAATGGAACCAAGGTTGTTTCATGTATAAT
>CBVK0100437528.1:0-11590 GCA_900067695.1 Picea abies | reverse complement strand
GTGGGGACATCATACATCCTTGAGTATTGAAACCCTCCCATAGCGTCAAGCCATTTTTCTAGTATAACCATGTCCAATTTTGACGCATACATGCACAGTTTGAAGAAATTTCAACGTTGTCCCCATTCACTACTAACTATGCGGGGTCGGTGCAAGATGACATTTGTGGTGGGTGAACGACAATAGTAATAAAAATGATGAACTGATGACATCATCCTCTGAAGAATATGTGAGTGAAGATTATGAGATGATGACATCTTTCTCACCAACATATGTCCACTTAGTCGCAATGACACTACAATAACTACCTATGATCTCATGGTTGAGTAGAAAACATACATCAATGGCACTCACTATAGCATAGGCAGAATATATAGCAGTCAATGTTGTAATTCGTGAAGCAGTGTGGCTTTAGAAGTTTCTTGCGGGGTTATTTGATCTAGAGTTGGAGCCAACTTTGATATATTGTGATAATCAAAGTTGTGTGAAGCTTTCAGAGAATCAAGTCTTTCATGACAAGTCAAAGCATATAGATATCAAATACTATTTCATTCAAGACATGGTGTATAAAGGAGCAGTGGAGCTCTAATACATATCCACAGATGAGCATATAACGGATATTCTCACCAAACCTCTGTCTAGGGTGAAGTGTGAGTACTTCATAGACAAGCTTGGCGTGATGCAGAATGTCCACCCTCGTTGAGAGGGAGTTGTGATGTTTCTCCTACAATGAGGTCTCCCTTTGGCCAAGGGTTTCCCAGATCATTCATGAGAAGTGACTAAGGGAGTAATGAGAGGCCTAGTACAAGTCTTTTCTACGTTATGTGAAGTGGCTAGGTGTGATTGGAACTTGTAGCGTGGTCTTGCCTACGCCATGTGAAGTGGCTAGGTGTGATTGGGACCATGGCGTAGCCTTGCCTAAGTGGCTAGGTGTGATTGGGACCATGGCGTAGCCTTGCCTAAGCCATGTGAAGAGGATAGGTGTGATTGGGACCATGGCGTAGCCTTGCCTAAGCCATGTGAAGAGGATAGGTGTGATTGGGGCTATGGTAGTATTCTTACCCATACCATGTGAAATGGATGGGTGTGATTGGGACAACTAAGAGAGGAGAAACATCATAACGTAGTCATAATACTATGGTGGTAGTCTTGCTCATACCATGTGAAATGGATGGGTGTGATTGGGACTAATATATTATCATAGCATAGTCGTAAGACTATGGTGGTAGTCTTGCCCATGCCATGTGAAATGGATGGGTGTGATTGGGACTACTAGATTCTTGCAACGTAGTCGTAAGACTATGGTGGTAGTCTTTCCCATGCCATGTGAAATGTATGGGTGTGATTGGGACTATTAGAAGAGAACATGATGGAATAATAGCTCCCTAGCTAAGAGGGAGTGTTGATTTTTTGGTAGTAGTGGGAGGTATTTCCTCTTGGACATCTTTTCTTAGAGAAGAAGAAGATTTCATAAGTCAAAGGAAGACCATTGAACAGTTGAAGAACACCTCGGAAGAGAAGTTGACCCATAGGAAAAAGCTAAAGTAAAAATATAATTTCAGGAAGAGAAGTTGGCCCTAGCTAAGTGACTTTAATACTATAAATAAGGTGACACCTTGCTCATTTTTTCACTCACTAGCACAACTATCTCATTCAAGAAGAAGGTGTAAGTCTGAGGCAAGGAGAAAACACAACTACTGCAACAACTAGGGTTGTCTTGGTGATTCTTGTTGGCTTCTCTTATACGCTATCTCTAGGAGGGGTGCACTAGATTTGTATGGTGTTGCAGTTGTAGTTGTCTAACCCTGCTAGGGTTTGGCAAGGAGAAAGAGATAAGTTCTTGTATCGAGGTTTCTTCATTATCAGTTTTTCTCTTGTGAAGAAGAGCTTGTTCATGGCTGGATTGTATTATCATAAATAATCTATCTAAGAAAAGTNNNCTTGTTCATGGCTGGATTGTATTATCATAAATAATCTATCTAAGAAAAGTCGGTTGGGTTTTTCCCTAGGTTTGGGGTTTTCCTAGGATAAATATTTGTGTCTTCTTGTGCTTGTTTTATGTTGCTTATAGTTTCAGTATATGGTTGTTAAATGTAAAAGAATATCTAAATACTATGGTAAATCTATTGCTCTGAAAATTTAAGAAAAACTAACAGAAAGTAGATGCTAGGCCAAACAAAATGTGTACTCCTAGGCTATACCTTTCTGATGAGGTACCGAGCACCCCAGACATAGATCATATGCAAAATTTATGCCCTTGAGAAGTTGACGTATTGACTACCCCCATTGGGACCCACAAACCTTTTGACATTTCATCTTCCGGGGTTAGGGTTTTCTCATTAATGCTTTATGTTAAAAAGGCCTTTGAGTCTCATTGTAAACACATTTTCTTCTGAATGCTCATAACCATAGAAACTCTTCTCAAAGATAAACGACCACCATTCTAGCAAGTTCAATTCGCTTTGCATTTTACAATTCTTGTACATTTCATTCATTAATAGAAATTTTGTATTACTATATCTCTATGTTTCTGTCATATTTTTGAGTTTCATTTAGTTCCCTCATAAAATCCGGATCAAGTGGCCATTCAATATAAGGTGGACTAGGTCCATTATGTTTGATACTAACTTTTGGTTGGGGTGATGATGGGAACTGGCGTGAAGGTAGTTCTCTGTGTGGGTCTTTGTTCTGTAAACTGTATGGGTCTTTTTTCTGTAAACTGAAACGTCGACAACAAGTTGTCATTAACACTGTGGTTCTTTCGACAAATTCTGAATAATTGTAATTACAGAGAGGAGGCTTAAATGTAATAAAATTAATGGTGTTTTGTGTATAACTATGGATGATATCATTAAATAGGGACCACTAGTTAGTTAGTGTCGAACAAATATAACATGGCCTCATTAAAGAATGTCTGCTAGGTAGGAGGTGGTTATGATTAGGGTTCTCTAGCTAGCTATAAATAAGGATGGAGTACTCCTTATCGAGCATGTATTGGAATATATTGTATTGGAGCTTAGATCATTGTGAGGTTTCTCCTTTAAATATGCAAGTGAATACGAATGGATTCCTCCCATAAAAGGATTATTGTAAGGTGTTGCCCTACCTTGAGGGTACTTTGATAAATAAGTATTGAGGATTTATGAATATCTTGTTTGTGATTCAAGTTTAAGGGTTAAGGATTATAACACCTTAATCCTTCTCTTTTGATGCAGGTTCTTCTAGGGTCTCCTCTTTCTCTCATCTTTAATTTATGTCAGATTTGCCCCTATTACCTCCTTAGCTCTGTTTCGTTGGTCCTTTAAGAACTCCAACCAATCTTCTCTCCAGGTTTAGGATTTTTATGCTTTGGCTGGAGTGACAACTACCTCCTCTTCCTCCTATTTACAATTGGTGTGGATTACTCTCCCCTTCATATCAAAGTGGATATTACTACATTGCAATCTTTATATGTATAATATTTTTAATAAAAAAATTCATAATAAGTTGTAAATTGGATAAGAGCAAGGAGACAATACTAACTATGATTGGAATGTATGTGCAAAATAAGTCCTATGATAGAAGCAACTTGTATGTGAAAATAAAAGTAAACAAATGTTGATCTTACTATTCACATTCAAATATCACATTCTCCTCTAGTGTGATTAATTAGTTATAACAAAGAAAAAAGTTATCATTTCAAACTTTTAAAGATTTAGAGACCTTATGTGTGTGGAAGGAGTTTGCCTTCTTAAATTAATTCCTCTCGACTCAAACCATTCCATAAACCAATTATTCTTAAAACATCAATCCTTTTGAAAAAATAAAAAAAACCAATTATTCTTAAAACAACAATCCCTTTGAAAAAATAAAAAAATTAAATTTAACCACTTGTTGCCATTTACACAGACACACCCGCAGAGAAACACATGGTATTATTAGAAATGTCACTCGAAAGAGAGCTAACAAGAAGGAAGGGGATTGAAAGGTCAATTAGTCTAGAGTCTGATACTCCGAGCTGTGAACTTATTCGGTAGAAATACACTGACTCCAATAGTCATGCATTCACAAGAAATTCAATTGAATTGGGATCAGTATTGTTCCCATTGAAGGAAGGAAGAAGGCAAAGAATAGAATGGTGTTGCAGTGGATCATGTTGGGGTATGTGGTGGTGGGAGAGGTGCTATCTACTCTATTGTTGACATTCCCATAGTCGAGGATGCTCAAGACGCGTCTTGTCGCAACTCTTTCCTCTCTCCTACAGCCAACAATGGGCATCGTGCCCTTCGCCATTTTTCAACTCCTCGATAAAAAATTTCAACAATACCCATTCATATTTTATTTATACTCATATATGCATTGAATTGAACCCACGACCTTCGTTTGGGTCATATTTTATATTAGCTTTCCCATAGCATTAGAGCCTATATAAGGTTTTTCTGTGCAAATTTATTATTTTATTATTTTTTCCTAGAAATAAAAGGAATCTATTTATATACATGGCATTTCTAAAATCGGTCACTTTGATTCAATGTTCATTTTAATCTCTAGTGGCTATAGCCCTGACTTAATTGCTTATGTTTAGTATCAATAAAATTGGCATTCATCATTCTTATCGATAATGCCGTACATATAATACTTCTACGGATACTTACAAGAGTAGAATCTATGGTCCCATCTGTCACTACTGTACTATCCTCAAGACAAATTACATTTATACAAACCGAAATGCATAGACATCAGATATCTATATGTGAACAGACATGAAGTACCAATACTGGAGTAACAAGACTGGCTCTACTTCTTAGGCAAACTGGACTGGCTATCATGGCATTTAGCTAGAGGTTGCTGCTCTTTGGCCACTTCATTCATGTTGAATATAGGAGGCCTACGTTCAGACATCACCTTCACCAGAATGGTCAGAACTCTTAAAGTTTTTCTTTCAAATTCACACAATTCTGAAAACATTACAAATCACTTTCTCCAGATCATTATTGAATTCTCACATCTTGGGCAGCATGAATTCCAGACTTGCTGTTATCTTGCTTTCAATGCTCTCCAAGCACTAGAATAGATGCTCCTTACTGATCCTTCTGCATTCTCTGAGACCTTTCCAACTTCAACGATTACAACATTGGACACTTTTCTTTTCCTGTTACTTCTATTGTATGAGGTTTTCCATTTGTGGGCAATGCCTTCCTTCATCATAATCTTTTTTCCCATTCCTTGGTGTTGAAGGGATTTGGGATGGGAGCCTGCGAAGAACTCACTTTTGTTGGGACTTCTACTGCCTTCCTAATATGCATAGGGAATTTTCGTTGAGGAATGCCCACCATTCTTCTCTCCGATCTCACATAGAAAATCCACCTTAGAATAGAATCAAACAACAGAAAGGAAGAGCGGCTAAAAATCGGCTTGCCAATCCATATTATCAACTCTAACTGGTTTAGGGAGGCCATAACAAGCTTGAGTCTTATTAGGGCCTGGTGTACCATGGCTTTAACCTCAATATGGAGCATGGACTGGCTCATCATATCTTTCATTAACTTCAATCTTGGATTTCCATTAATGCCATTATAATTAGCCATGGTTATCAAGTTTCTAACCTCCTAATGCTCTTGCTACCTTGTAATAAAGTTCTTTTTCAGGCCCCTTTCAAGGTTCGGCCACCCCATGGGACTAAAACCTATGAAGTGCTCTTGCTTTCCTTTTCCATTCTTCTAGTTAAGTGACTAGTCATGTTGTTTTTAACAAGATCTGGAGAATTTGTATTATCAAAATGGCTACAGTAGAATTGTCAGCACTGTTAGTACATATTTAATCATTGTCTGCTTTACTATCAACAAGTCTGTCCAAGAAATTATACATAGTTTTCTGACATCCTATGACAAAATTTTCAAAAAGTATCTACTGCTATATATCTTGAAAAGGACTCCTAAAATACTAAATTCTTTACAAAACATAAACTAGAGAAAAGAGTGGTGGCTTGCTACTTCATTAGTTCATTCTCTGTTGCAAGATGGTTCTTGTTCTGCAATGTCTATGGCTTCAATCATCTGTTCTTCTATGTTTTCTTCCTCGTTGTTCCCTTGCACCGAGGCCTCCTAATTTGATGCCATTGAGAGAGCTTCTTTGTTCATTTTTTCTACCATATGCCTAAGAAGATTAAAATATCTCCAAGATGGCTAGCTTCTTCTTTACCTGCATAAGTGTGCTCATAATTTCTGTAAGTTTTGAGACAAGCGAAAATATTGAGCTCCTATTTCCCAAGGTTATCTCCTCGTGGGTCCTTAAAATTCTTCTAAAATCCATAAGATCTTGGGGTTCCGTTGTGAAGAAGCAGGTTGATACCAAACCATCCTCCAAACTAAATCCTGAGACTACAAGGTAACTCAGTTTACAAAAGAACAAAACTTTCCCCAATTGCAAATGTCCCCCTGTAGCTATTACAATAGCAAAGTTATCTTTTGTTTCAGAGGAAGAGACTTTGTTCTACAAACAGAGACAACATAAACTAGCTCTTGGATTGTGCAAAGGATATCCCAAAGAGGATCCAATAGGATAATGCATAAATGTAGACTTATAACACCTACAAGTAGTAGGATGCCCAAAACCACTATGCCCAAGCCAACGATAAAACACAATGAAAAAAGAAAAGTAATGGAGACTGAGAATGCCAAAAAGGAAATCACCAAATACTAAAACTAGTCCTGAAAAAGAAAAACTGAAGGATGACTTGAAGAGAGAGAAGCTGACTTAAATCGAACCTGAAAAGGAGCGAACAGAGGAGCCCAAACCCCTTCCACCTGAAAGAAATGTCAATGGATTCTATCCCACCTGCACCTGGGTGTATTATTTCCATGTCTTCAATAGCATATTCTCCTGTAGCTTGGATCATGCATGGAATGATAAAGGGTCCTTTCAAATTAAATTTTGAGCCCTGGTGGTTGTACTCGCGCATGGATGACACTTGTTGGATGTAAGGCTTTGTACTTGACATTAAACCAGCATGGATGACACTTGTTGGATGTAAGGCTTTGTACTTGACATTAAACCACAGATTTAAGGGTTAAAGTGTGTAGTTTGATGGCCATTTACCCATAGAGCCCCTAGTTTTAACTTAATCACCTTGTTTTCCATTGCGTAGGCGTGCTTATTGGTATTGTGGAGAACTTGATCATATGATATTTCCTGGATCTTTGAGGCTTCAGGTAAGGATAGAATTTAGTCTATGATCTACTTGACTTTGTTTCATCATATTTTTGATAAATGTAGTGGAATCCCCTATTATAATTAATAGTGCAATATTTCTCTCTACTGCTAATCTAAGCCCCTGAAATAGTGAATAAGATTCTACTTTGTTGTTAGAAAGAATTCTAACCCCCGGGCGTATGATATTTCCACTACTCCTCCAAGATCGTAAAGGATCCCCCCTGCTCCTGTCACCCCTGTAACCAGTCATGTTTTCATCCATGTTCATAATGCAACACTCTACCTGCTAACCACCCTATTTTCCATTTCGTCTACCATTTGATTTGTGGTTCTTCTCACATGGACGAATCTAACCTCTTCCAGGTGTTCATATGCTTTTGTGATTCATGTAATATGAACCCTCAATTTCTATAGATGAATCATGGTTCAAACTTCATGGTCAATTATGAGCTAAGGCTCTCTTTCGAACTCCAGACAATTAAAATCCATACTCAGACATTGCGTATTTCCACCAACAAATGCCTAAGTGAAAACATAATTAATTATCTGGAAGGATTTTAACTAAGGAATTTTGATTTATTACTTTTATTCTTTGAAGTTGGCCTACTTTTCTACCTCATTTTAGTATGAAACAAGTTGCAAATGTTTGAATTTTTGCAGAATTGATTTTTTTTTGGTAAATAAAAGAAACTTGTATGAACATAGTATAGATTTTCATTTGAGAAAGAACGACAACCTTTTCTAGAGTGTAGTACAAAATGGCCCAATTGGATAGCTTTAAGATTTGGCCCAGATCTACTGTTATTATTGGAGGATAGCCTCAAATATTCATGTGTTGTTCTTATACTCGAAGAGTTTTTAGGATCTATCATAAAGTTGTTGATGATAAAAAACATATTCTTTCACAAATTTCACAAGTTGATGTTATCAATTATACAATAAGTAGTGTGTCATAACCAACTTAGGGTAGCCTACCTCGGGCTCCTGTAGTTGTATTTCTTGCAACATCATTAATAGGACATCTATTATTCTCTTTGATTATGTTTGTCTTTTATTGTGTTATGTATGCACCCATATGGAATCCATCAAAAAAGTCATTTCAAAGATATGAGTTTTAATCCTACCTCTGTACGTCAATTGATTGGTTCTACTTCTCCCTTGCTATAGTTGTTTTGCTTGGATTTTCTCGCTGCTCCCTTTTTCCTCTTACATTTGATTATCATGCCTTGAATGTGGAAATCTTGGGTGATGGTTAGTGAATCCACTTGTATTTCCAAACTAAACAATGTCTGATATTTTGTTGACTCTTACCATGTTGGTGTAATGGTGGTTAAACTTGACTTTATAAACATTAAATTCATTTATGAATCACCCTTAGTGGGTGGTTATAGTCCAGAGTGTGTGGCCTTAGTGGTCCCTTATTAACATGGTGGCTAGAAGGTGACTTAGTTGTCTGTAATTAATGCAGAAGTTATCCTAAAGTTAATCACTATAGAAAGGGGTCTTGTACCTCATTGTAACACACTGTGGAATCATGTAATGAAATCAATTATTCGAAGGGAAGGTTTTCCTATGAGGGTTTTCTCCACTATTGATTCGGTGATGTGATTTTATGTGATGATGTGAAATATCAGATGGGGCCTTTCAGCCCTAGTGCTAACATGGTATTAGAGAGGGGGAACTGCCTTGTTGCTTTTGGTTATGCTATTTGGTTACACTATGTGAAGCTTTGGTTTAGATTGCAGTAAATGAGCACATGCATTCTGTCAAACACTTGTTGCACAATGGTGGTGAAGTATTTAGTGTGCACTCTTTGTGGCACTCAAAAGTATTTCTATGTTAAATCCATTTCTTATTGCAGTTAAATCTATTTTGAACTATTACTGTAATCTAGAGTTTGAGCTGCTATACAAATCTGTATCGACTAGGTCTGAACAGTAGAGAAAGAACATGATCTATCTATAACCATGGGCAGGTGGTTTCCTTTTAGGTTATTCATTGTTCCCATGGCCTCCATTACCTACTTTTTGATCTCTTCCATATCTTTTGTCTCAGTTGTTTCGACTAGATTTGAATATTGTTCAACAGAAGCATGATTTACATGGGTGTTTATTTCACTGTGTAGTGTTTCAGATCTGATCAAATTTCTTTTTACAGAAAATTTAGTTTGGTGCCCCATCTTAATGTTTTTACACATTTGTTTTGGCATTCACACCCACTATGAGCCTGAGCTTGTTGTTTTGGCATTCCATACTGAGCTTGTGCATTGCACATCAAGTCCATCTAGCATACACAAAAAATCCTAGATGTGGGTTGAATCTCTCTGCATGCTTCTCTGTGAGGTGCCCATGGGTTGTTTCATATCCTGTAGCATCTCACCCTAGCCTTGCTTCATAACAAATAGATCTCATTCCTCTCACAACACAAGAGAATGGCCCATTACAACCAGTAACTTTCACTCATTTCTCTTCATTTTTTTGACACAACTTGGGCTTCCCACAACTTCCATGTATTGCTTACTGTATGCCATGGAAGTTCATACAATCTGCGTGTGCTTTCCTAAGCTCGCCCTCCTCCAAGAAAAGAACTTCTTTGGGCATGTCCTCTTAGCTTGCGTGTTTATTTGTGAACTCCACTTGAATGATTAATAGAGAAAGTCGAGTCCACCAAGATTGAATTAGTGGAGAACAACATCAAAGAAAGGTTTAAACATATCTCTACAAGATGAGCAATTGAAATTGATAAACCCTCAGTTACTATCCTCGCTAGACATTCAATGGAAGAGAAGCAAGTTAAGGTCCATGAATCTGTATTCCATATCTTTCCAAAGGTTCTTGAAAACTGAGGATGGCTTGAATTTTCAATGCATTTAGAAAATGAAAACTCATATTTCTTAGATTGGATATCAAATGGTAAACCTAGGGCACTAAAAAATACATAAATGAACACACTTAATGCTGGTAAAACAAATAAAACCTGTAAAATCATTGTATGACACAAAAAATTCGATATAGCTAGAAATAAGTGGCAAACCCTTGCATAAATCTAGAAGAAAAAACTGTTTACACTGTGGAATTTTAACAAATCCCTAGGAAAATGAAAATTGTGGATAACAATGAATCCTTAGTCCACAAAATCTTTGATGGCAATGAAAATGGTTGATTGGCCCCCCAAAAATTTATGAGAAACTCCTCTGCTCTCATTCCCTAACAACTATAGTCAAATAACCCCCAAAAATCAAATTTGACCCTTTTATAGGCCTTTTTTTACACCCAACAATTGTTTAGTATCTTGTGTGATTTTTCCTAAAAAATTGCAATGTACTATTTTTCTGAAAATGTCACGATCTTTTGAAAACAACATATTGAGAGGGAGAACACATCGTGAAAAAGAGCCACATTGGTGATGTTTGCAGTAGTGGACCCTAGTGCTCCCCGTAATCCTTGTGTAGCAGTGAGGAAGACTAGCATGTCCCATAATCTTTGTGGGGAGTTACACATGCAACTAGCAAGGAACCTAGTGCTTCCTGTAATCTCTGTGTAGTGCAAAGGAAGACTAGCTTGTCCTGTAATACCTATGGGGAGTTGCAATGACAACTAGTAGGGGAGATGCTAGTGTTTTCTATAATCTCTTGCATAAAAGTAGTTAGCAGAGAAGAAAACTAGTCTATCCTATAATCCTCATGTAGAGTTGCTTGTGTGATGACTAGACCCAATAGGGTTACTATTGGTTTATGTGTTCATTTCATCTTTCTAGCCAATGAGGGTTTTTGTTGTGTTCTCTATGATTCACTTACCAGTTTTTTTGTTGTTGGAAAAGAGAGTGACTCTTTGACCTTGTCATATGTAGGACCTCAGCTCGGGGGTGGCTTTGCATTATGTGAACCTATGATTAGGAGGTAAATCCTTCAAGATGATTCCTATGCAGCCAACCTTCTTGAGCAGATAAGTATATGTTTCTATGTGAGTTTGTATTGTTTATTTACTTGTTTTGTAGATGATATAGTTGTGCATCGCTTTGTTGTCATTTAAATTTTGAAGGTACTGAAGACATCTTTCACCTCTATTTGGAGCTGTATAAGCTTAAGTCTTGACTCTTAATTGTATGAATGTTGTTTTCAGATCCACGTAAAAGCTCCACAAGAGGAGAGTATCGAGGAACATCAACTAAACATTGGCACACCTCCAATGGGTTTGGACTCATCCAACTTCAATCTCAATTTTGATCCCTATTCAGACAAAGAGCATGGTACGAGGGGCTTGTATGTCCACTTCCATTTGAGTTTGTAACAACTATTGGTCATGATAATCAGTGAAATAGAAAGTTATAGACATGACAAATTGAAGGACCATGTTTCCTTTTCACGTTTATGTGGTTGATAATTCTCATTTTTTGATAG
>CBVK0100437526.1:0-11591 GCA_900067695.1 Picea abies | reverse complement strand
TTCCATTGAATCCATCTTAGTATCCAACTTGGATTCCATTGAATCCATCTTAGCTTGTAGTTCATTTATGTCCCTACGCATTTCTTCACCTTCATCAACAGTCCAAGTAGGATTTTCTGGAGGCTTATTTGGTGTAGAAGTTCCCTTTTNCTTTTGAACCTTGATTTTGAGGTGGTTCTGCTAGACAATATTTCTTCTGTTGTATCTCCCAATTTTTGGACCTTCTGGGTATGAAACTTTATCTTATGTATTTATCTGATATGTCTTCTCTTCAATTCCACAGGTTTGATGAAAATTGGATGTGCCAAGTGGAATTTACGATAACTTCCCCACAACTTGCTGATTTTTTTCCTTTCCAGGAGATCTCACTTGTATAGTGTTCCCCGCACACAATAATTGATATCAAATTCTGAAACTCACACTCAAAGTACTACCAACTGTCCACGATCCAATGCAACCAGTCCCACTCAATTTGGATACTCCAGCAAGAAGTTATGCTTGTTTTACCTAGAACACCTTCTTGAGACTAGTCAATGGGGCTAGTCAGATACCCTATCTTACACAGGGTGTACCTACAAATTTAAGATGACCCAGAATCTGAAATTTTTTCCACAGATAAAATACTAATTTATGTAAATTTTATCCAGATTTCAGGGTCTGAAACGTTACATAAAATTTTTTATAGCAAAAATTCTACAATGACTCATTTCAGGATGATTCCAAAACCCTATCTTGTACCGGCTGTATCTCAGAAATTATAAGGCCTCAGGAGCTGAATTTTGAACACAACGTACCTTGATCCGTCTTCTAAAAACCCTTTAATCCGTTCCTCCTGAAACGTTGTATAAAAAAAGTTATAGCGAAAATTCCACGGTGTCTCAGATGTAGCAGCGAAACCCCAAGACCTTGAGCTCTGATACCATATGTTAAGAACCAAACATCAATATAGCATACAAAAACCTCTAGAAAAGTACTCAATGCATTGAAAAAGAGATAATATCAAATAATAAGCCTCTTCGAGGGGGTAACCTCCTTTTACCCCACTTAAATGTTCAAGCACAAGATGATTCAAAATGAAAATGTCTCCTTGGTATATATAGGAGACTAGGAGGTTTTTGGTATATATAGGAGACTAGGAGGTTTTAATGGCCTAAAGCCACATAAATAAAATAACATTACTAATCTAAATCACAACTAATGGACTAAAGCCGACATAAATAAAATAACATTACTAATCTAATATGCCCCAATTAAGTGGTAATGAGCCAATATTAGGGCTTAACAGTATAAGCATTTGGTCATCGACAGAGGTCACCTAAAAATAAGGGCCTTAGCCAGAAGAGCTAGCTCCCACTACATAGTTTTTACACAGAGAGGGAAAATGCGCCAAGCACATGGGCACCCGGAGGATCTCTGGGGAACTGCTAGAAACCACTGATGGTTTCTACTAGAGTCTTGAGGTAACCGGTAGTGAGAATGAAGCCTTGCGAGGATGAATTGGCAGAGGACTCAGCGTGAGATCGACATGCACATCCCAAAGTGATGATTAGTGGAGCTATTAAAAGATAACGCATGTAACATGCACAAGGTGCACAGAGACTATAAAAATGTAGAACAAAGAAGAGATGTGTGTGGTTGTTGAGAGTGATTCATGCATGTAGAAGGAGACAGGGTGCAGTAGATCAAATGCACAAAAGAGAAATGGTGCATAGAAGGGACATGGCACACAGAGCATAAAAGGCATAAAAACATAAAGCATAAGGAATGTGTGCAGGAAGACACTGATGCAGGAAGAGCAGAGCAGTGTAGCAGAACAGTGATGAGACTGGTAAGCCATTGATGAACATTATATCACTGTAATAAGTTTCAGTAACAAATATTTATATTTTAGGGTGGAAGGGAGGTGCTAGGGAGGACTGTTGTCCTCAAAGGTTCAAGTGGGTGCTTGAAAACAGGGGAGTTGTAGCTTCCATCTGGTTGAATCCATAGAAATCGGGGTGGCAGGGTGGTGCAAGGGAGAACAAGTGTTCTCTGATATACAGGTTGGTGCCTGTGTAACTAGAAGTTGGTGCTTCCATCCAGTTGGTGCTGGAACAATGAGGGAGTTGGTGCTTCCTTCTAGTTGGTGCTAGAGAAATCAAAGAGTTGGTGCTCTCAGCAAGTAGCAGCTTGCAAAACAGAGGTTGGAGCCTCATTATGAGTTGGTGCTCATAAGATTGATAATGTATAGAAAATAATTATCATATAAAGAAGAAGAGGTTTTCACCCTTTATGGGTTTCCTCAGGAATATCTGTCTCTGTACTATATATGTGTGTGATTGATGTTGAATACTCTACTACTTATTTATTGTGATCATCATTTAGAAGTTCTGTAATGAACTTAAAAATGGATATAATTGTTTAATCACAGTAACAATTGATTCCACCCCCCCCTCTCAGTTGTCCAACATGATAGTCACCCTCTTTAGTGGGTTTTAATGGAAGGCACTCAAGAAGTTTTTGTGTCGGGGGTCCCTACAACTCCCATGTCGACAATTGTCACTGGAGGAATCCTTCCTCTGGGTGTCTCTAATAAAATGACGAGTGTAATGCATACCACCATACTCGTCTACTCTGTTAATTGTTGGTTCCACTCAACATTTGGGTGCAACCATGTTGTTACCTTTGATAACTAATGATTTTTTGTTTGGTATGCCATCAATGAGCAAGCATAAGATCTTGATTGGTTCTCAGTCAATGTCCCAAACTTATAACATTAGTACGAAAATTTTGTTGATCCCTTACCAAGTTGTTCCTTAGGGAGAAGGTCATATTTCTCCATCATTCCCCTCTATAGGGAGCGGTTCATTTCCACTATTCTGGCCCCAATCCCTTTGTGGGATGGGGTGATACTATGGGTATCAGATTTCAATCCACTAGTATGTTGTCTACTTCAACCCGATTCATGTTATATGGTGGGTTCAAAAGTAATCCTTTCACCACATATGCAGTGTCAACAGGGGGAAAACCCTTCCAAGGCCAGTGGAATCTCATGTAAGGGTCTTTCTATTCACAAGGAATGTCATCAATGGGAAATCCTTTTCTCAGTTAGAACAACCCCATGCAAGGAGCATTTCTTTCAAAACGACGTCTGCAAGGGGAAACCCTTTTTTTCTATTCGGGAACCAAATAGGTGGAGGTTTTCCTTTGTTTAACTAGATCCAGGAAGGTTTCATCCATAGCTTTGGCCCATACAAAACATCTTCTCGAAAGCATGGTGCCAATACCAAACCAAGTTATTCTTTTTCAAATGGTCCTCAACTCGAAACTTCCAACATCCCTACCTGGAATTTTGGGTCTCAGCTGAGGTTACCTTTTGTGGAAACGTTGAACTTACTAGACGTGTCAAAGCTTACGAAAAGTCTTGTTTTTCATAATCTGAACTGGCCATCGGTCCCAACCAAATTGTTATCTAATATTCTTAAGTTTGAGGGCAATCCTAGTGAATATCCTGACAACCATGTGATGAATTTTCATCTTTGGTTTTCATCAAATTCGTTAAACGATGATTCAGTTTGGCTAAGTCTTTTCCAACGCACTCTTATGGGAGTCAAAGATAAGTGGTACATCAATGTCAACACCGACCTTCTTTCTACCTTGAAACAAGACAAAGCCACTCATATCTCGGATCATATCCAGGAGTGGCAGAGATAGAACAAGCTTATTAAATCCAAGGTTCCTCCCAAATTCTTATTGGAATTGTTTCTTAAGTATTTGTTTCCAGAAATATCTAAATATGTTTCCAAATCAGGAGTCTTTTCTTAGGAAGAAGGGATCTTCAGAGCCCAACAACTAGATTTGATCTATTCACAATATAGGCTCATGTACAAAATCATATCGAATTCACCACAACCTAGTTTTGATCCCACAAAAATGAAATATGGACCTCATGTTGATGGCATCATAGGTTCCATTCAAAGATCACCTGCAGACTTGGTCTCTAATAAAATGATATAGCTTTCTATCCAAGATTCTACATCCAGTCCAGCTTTGGCTTCGACCACTCCCTCCCAAAATTTAGATGTACATAGTGTGTAATTGACAACCCCAAAAGTTACCCAACAACCTAGAAGGAAGAGAAAGAGTACAGACAAAAAAGGGGGGGGATAATAACAAGAATGTTACTAAACCATAGTCTAGTTTTGGTGGGGGAAAAAAGAAAAAGAGGAAGGTGAAGTTTCCTTGTAAGATTTGCAAAGAAGATCACATCACTCATGAGTGCCCCAAGATGGAAGAATCCCATAGGCTATTATCTCAGAAAAAACCTGTTGTATTAACGAATTTGTTCCCTCACGAACAAAACATAGCTTCTATATCTAATGTTGGGAGCCAACAAGGGGGCAACTAGGGTGCTCCCTCGCCTGATGGAACACTGCTAAATATTTATATGATGAATTTGGATGCTTATATACAAACTCGAGCACACAATTACAACAAACCTGAGTTTGGTTTGAAGAGTAAATAAACCCCCAAGCCTCAAGGGCCTCTTCATATTGAAAATATTTCTGCGAGTGATTCCATGCCTTGCATGACCAAAGATCTGTACAAAAGAGTCTCGCATAATCTGAATTCCAAGGCCACTCAAAATTATTCCATTGTGGAATATTTGTCCCAGTCATCGTGTGTGATGTCTACTCTAGAGGTACTCTAAAGTTTCCTGGAAAAACAAAGTGCATTACTTTCTGCTATTGGGGATACAGATGCCTCTAACTCACAACTCATCACATTTAACCCTTCTAATTTCAAACCTTGCCTCCCTTATCATGTCACTTTTCAAATTGAAGTGGTTTACGCAATGAAGAATATTTTTAGGATAGTGATCGATTTGGGGGAATCAATGTATGTGATGTTTCTTTATTGTTGGAAATCTATTGACTCTATAGAAATTTCTCCATCCCCTACTTTGTTGATTGAATTCAATGGTTGTTGCTTTCGGGCCCATGGGATACTTTCCTCCTTCCCCGTACAATTGGGTGGAAAAATTGTATACGTTGAAGTGAAAGTAGGCGATGCATTGCTTGATTACAACCTCTTGTTAGGACATATTTGGACTTACGCTATGACCGTTTTAATATCTCCGGCCTTCTGATTTAATTTTTTCCTCATGAAGGAAAAATCATGACTATAGAATAGTTGTCTTTTAGTCATTCGGATCCAACTGCGCGACCAGGATCTATTATCCCGTTAATAGATGGTTCCCAAGCGGTGATTAAAAATATTGTCATTGAAATGTATTCTTCATTGATGGGAACCTTTAATATCCCAACACCAATCTTGTACATTTCGTTTCACCTTCAGATAACTTGAGCTCATCAATTCCTATATCCCAAATGCACCATTTTCAGATAATGTACTTTAAGGATCCTTGGATTCTACCATCCCCGTCTGACTGGGTAGAAGAGATCAAGCATGTAGGAATGGTGAAACCTTTGTCTACAACCAAAATCACTCATCAAGACATTTAGACAGTCACTGCAGACCCATATCCAACTCCTCTTCAGATGGAGGAAGTTGATGATATTCTGAAGTCCGTTTGGGCAGTTAACTCTTCTCATTCTATGGATTGTCTTGAGAGGGTAATTCCCTCAGATGAGGCTATTCTAGAGGCAATGACAGGTCTGGAGAGGCCCTGGGATGATTTGCATCATCGATCTTATTTCCTTCTGAACATAGATCACATCGAAAGAGGAGGGTTCCATGTACACATGAACGATTATGTTGACAAGACTGTGAACCCTTTAGTAAAACACGGTGTTTATGCTGAAGGGAACATGGAGAATATTTTGGAAATGATCCCTATCAACATTTCAAATGATCCCAACATCGTAGAAAATGTGTTCATCGGTGCAGAATGTCGATGCCTCCTATGTCACAAACTTTTGTCAATGATCAATGTTAAGTATATGTTGCCTGAGTTATCCATCTATCTCATTCTCTTTTTCAAAGGAAGTATAATCATGTGTCGGCCATTCCTCAAAACTATTGACTTTTCATGTCTGTCATCCCCTTACAAGTGAATCTCAAAGTCACATGAAGTTGTCCCACTTTGCACCTTAGGTTTACTTTCATCATTGGTAGGTAAACTTGAACCGAGCAGATGAAATTTCCTCATCAGTTTTTGACTGGGGGGTTTCCCTTGTTTTCGATGGAAAGAAATCTATTCACACATTGGGATTCATGCAGTATCTTGGACTCCATTATCACTAATGGTGGTTTCCTCGCCTTTGTCGACAATTTTCATCATTGACTATTGTTGGATGTATGGGATAACCTGAGTTATATCTTAGTTTCTCCAACAAAACCATATAAACCATCAACCCCTCTGGTAAACCAGAAGGAAACATTGTGCACAAAGTGTACAATGCAGTCTCACCTGAGATGGATTATCGGTGACTGCAGGACACTATTTTCTACAATCATGTAAGGGATTGTGCTCATGGGGATGTCGGACCTTTACTTATTCTTTACTTTTACTTTAACATGCATCATACCACATACTTCATTATACCATTCATCTAGTTATTTCATTCTACATTATCAGTATTGCATGTTATGGTATATTATTCTAACCATTCATCATTCATTCATAATTGCATAAGCAAAACAAAAAACCAACATTCAGACACATTGCAACACATGATTTTACCGTGGTTCACCCCCCCTGGGATACATCCACAAATATCTTATGTTTTATTATTCTTCATCAAAATCTAGCGTTGCATGAATTACATCAAAGGTTTTTCATACTTCGTGAGGCTGACTAGTGTCGCACCAAGCTCCGCAACTTGTGACCTAACCCTCAATTACATCTAAAAACTGTCTCCATATGAGCTCCATAGCTCTCCACAAAACTAGCACTGTGACTCGAACTCAAAAAGGTTCTCAACATATATGATTCTTCTACACCAAGTCACCATCAAAACATGACAATCATACCCCCTATCTACCTCATACATCCTCTATTTATACTACAAAATTTGGTAAAAACCCTTCATGACTCAAAAACCCTAATTCTAAGTGGACTCAACTTGTCCACCTTCTAACTGCCTTCCACACAGTTGGTCTTCGATCCAACCGTTCCTTTGGTCCATTCCTTAGTTATTTGCCTCATTTACTGTGCTAAACCCCAAAATTGCATGCTCGAACAACTGTTATTCAAAGGGTCTCTTTCATGTACTACTTGTATTTGGTGCATGTGAGAGATGCACATTGTCATTGGTTCATGAATATTCTATTCATCCAAGCTCCTCCTAATCATCAAGCTATTTATTTGTACCTCACACTAGATTATGAGAGATGCCTGAATGCTCTCCTTTTAGTGGGTCTCATTCCATCGAATTCAACTCATCTATTCTGGAATTGAGATATAGAGTCCTATGAGTACCTATAGGCTTGCAATCATCAGTGGGAAGCTCTCTTGTCATCAACAGCTGGAAATACATTAATTTATCCTATGGATTCTTCAAGTGTTCAACCTTGACACCCTTATTCACACTTTTTGAATGTACTTGGTTCCTTGACACCTACTTTCATTATTGGTGGGTTGTCTCACGTTTTTTAGCAGTATACCTTAATGACCAATAATCAAATGAAGTCTCATTGTGTTTGACTTTAACTCCTTTATTCACATAATGTGGACTTTCACCTTCAGCGGATAGTGTATAATACCTCTAGTTTACAGTAGAAACACATATTTGATGTTTCCTTTCATCAAACCAGTACCTATATGACTTTAGTGATCATGGAAGATCAAATTGTACTCCATTGTATACAGAAATCTTCGGTTAATTTTGAGACTGGACTCCACTGTGTCTTGTTCGGTTTATTTTGAGATTGGACTCCAATGTGTCCACTTTGTATTGCATATTCATGGCTATGAACAACTATTTGATATTTATCCACATGGATCCATAGTGTAATTCAGATTGGAAACCATGTGCACAGAGTCAAAATAAATTGTAATATTCTCATGAGTAACTAGTACTTCCAACTGAGTCTTCATTACTCCACTTTTTGGAATTATAATGTATTTCATCCATCATGGATACTCCTCCGACCTCAAACATTAGGGGTCATATGTTATATAAAAATTTTCCTCACTCCATGCATCTTGCTTTGATGGCCTTCCATTTCCATATGCATACTTAATTTCCCCTTTTTTCTCACTCCAAAGCCAAAAATACATATTTCTGTCCATGTATGTGAGCTACAGTTAGACAACTCGCGTATATGCAGGTTGCTCCATTACAACCCTCATACATAGGTTTTTGTGCTAAAAAATTAAAAAATATGTTGGGTTTCCATCCCATGTCACAAGATCCATGATCCTTGACCTTCCATATACTAGAAAAACTCTTACTCGGCCCTTCAATTCCATTTGGAGGCTATAAATTGAGCCATATACAATCCTTGAGACATTCTTCACATTGAGAGAAAAGACACTCTGGAGAAATTTCACCTCATATTGAGTTTGCATCCCTTTATCCTTGAAAGTATGAACTCATTGTGTTCATCCCCGAAGATCTTCCTATCTTGAAATGGAGACCCTCATTGAATCCTACTACTTGTGAGCTTGCCTTTGTGGAGGATTGAAGTGGTGAAGGCACAGCTGGAGGGACTTAGTTTCTTGGTTTTTATATGTGTCGTTAGAGAAGTTTGTCACATTTGTACTTTTGTTGATTTCAATAATAGAAATACTCTTTTCTCGTCCAATTTATATATTGCAAATATTTGTATTCCTTTCCATGGGCGTATTTTTTATGTATGTTAATGGAATATGATAATTTATATGCTAACATTATATATAATTTCCACATGCTTTCATATCTTGGTTTTTGAGGACAAGCTGCAGGTGTAAAGCTTTGGGTCACATGCTCAATAATGGTCTTCTTCGAACGTCCGGACGAGGTAGGCTTCCAGCCTTCTCTTGTTATCATTTTCATTTATATAAGATACTTGAGATTAGAGTTGATTTATGGGTGTCATTTTGTCTGTTGTGGGTTTCCCCTAGACATAGAGAGGTTTTCCTCATAACACATATTGGACAAGTTTCTTACAAAATATTTATGTCATCTCACTTTAATATCCAACCCATATTTCATGTGTCATGCTTGAAGAAAGTGGTAGGAACAAATTGTGGAGTTCAAAACATCGTCCTAGAACTAGATGATGAGGGATCCATTTAGTTGTAGCATTAGGTGGTTTTAGACAAAAGAAATCATTTTCCATGCCATCAAATTATCCAAAAATTCTCGATCGATTGGAAGGATACACGACACAACAATGCAACTTGGGAATCATCTGTGATCCTACAATGATTTCCACATCTCCAACCTTGAAGGAAATGCTACCTTTGATATGAGAGGGCATGTTAGGGTCCCACCCTAATGCCCCTAGTTAAGGAAATATGTTTTTACTTAATGTATAATGAAAATATTTATTAAATAAGGACCAAGTAATAAAGTATGTGACAAATAATGTAAGGGCCTCATTAAAGAAGGTCCTCTAGGTATTTGATGTAGTCTAAATAATAAAGGCCCACTAGGTGGTTAGGGTTTGAAATATATAGAAACTATTTATAGAGGTAGAAACCATGTAAATCAAATGATAAGTGATTAATATTTTTTTGAAGCTCTACTCAATTAGAGGTTCCCCCCTCCAAGAGGAAGTGAACATTGCATCCTATTCATAATATCAATACAAGTTTATTTATTGCTACAACTTCAATACTTTGGTTTGTTTTATTTACTTTCCCAAATTTCATTTCCTATTTATTTACTTTGGTATGTGTTAGCACTCTGTAAATTTTGTCTGGATGAATAGACAAATGACAGAGGTAACTATTTCAACCAACTTTAGAGCTGAAACACTAGCCGGTTCAACCTAGATAGGGCTCTCTCATGTCACTTGATATTCTTTAGGAAATGGTGGCTAGATTTGGTTTGTTTTAAAGGGGTTTTTATAAAATTGTTGGCAGAGAAGGGAAGGAACACACAGGGCTATGGAGTCAAAATTCTGAAAGTGAATGAAAACAACACATGAGCTAATAGAATTCTCCAAAGCATAAAGGCTAAGTGAGGCGATGAATATGAGTTATTCTTAAATTGAAATAGACTATAGGAGGATAAAGGAAACAAATAACTGCATCAGAGTATTATCGAAATGAATTCTCAACTAGTTAAGAAGACAATCACACAGTTTAAATTGTTTCATCCGAGAGCATCAAGGGATGAATTCTGGGCTTTTAACTATCCAATTTAAACAGGCAAAAAATGTAAATGAGATAATAGGTCACAGGATATACATATGATGGAAGGAAACAAATCTCATATCACCACACTTTAGAATCTTTTCATAGAAACTTCAAAATCTTCTGCATTTATATTCAATTCAGATTCAGAAAATTTACAAAATGGAGTCTGGTACAACCAAAAGGTTCTCTTGCACTTATACCAACATTAATTAATTCAATTCTTTCAGTACTTATAAAATTTTATCAAAACAAAAGAAACTGAAATGTTTCAGCTTCTATAACAGTTTCGACTGACAGTTTCGGTATACGAAACAATTTACAATAATTAGCAAAACGAACACATTTCAAAATCATGAACAATCTCTCTGACTGTCCCACTTATTCTACGCCATTTGTCTCACTCTAAGCTTCTGCTAGATATGAAAAACTGGTGACACCTAGAGATCACCTATTGATTTCGGAGATGTTTCACTTTGTCTTACCCAATCACACGATTTCTTTCCATTGTGGATCAGAAGGGATTCCATAATCCATCATCTCTTTAATCAAAATTTCCAAATTGATGCATGTAGCATAGGACATGGCTGGAAAGATGACCTTCACTATTTTAAACTTGTTTAGAATTTCAAAATCTGTAGCCAAATACTCCACTAGACTCAGGCCTTTCAGACTTTCCTCCATATCTTCGAACTTAGAATGGTCCAGTCTACATTACATGAGGAGAGAATGATAGTCTTCTAGATTGTATAGTGAGCCTTTACCATCCCAAAATGATGGAAGTCCTTTGACAAAAAATTGTTCAAAAGCATCTTTAAACTCCTGTATGCTATGCTCCATTTACATAGATTTGTTCTGGACTGATCTGAGTAAGTTGTGCTTGGCATTGATCCTTCTGGCATAAATGATCAATGCGGTCTTGTCTTTCACACCAATGGTTTGAATTTCAATAGTTGGTACAGTATTCAATAAATCAATAGCATTTTGGGCCCATTCCGAGGGCTTATTTGCAAGCATTTCATTTACAACAACACATTTACTCTGAGCTATAGCAGCCATGTTATCTTTGTCGTTGAAAAAATTCAGATAAACTTTGAATTTAGCAACCTCTGTAGCAATAGTGTCCCATATTACATGTTTAGTTCCCTACAACAATGTCTTTCCCTTTAACCTTCTTTTTATCTTGCTCGTTCTCTCCCGCAAATCTTGATTTTCTTTGTAGAGTTAAGCCATCTTTTCATCCTTCACTTTCGCCTCTTGCTTCAACTTTTCCAGGTTCTCTTTGAGACTCTTGATCTCACAT
>CBVK0100437525.1:0-11592 GCA_900067695.1 Picea abies | reverse complement strand
TGGATAATAATTCTACATTGATATAACACTTGGATTATTTGAAGAAAAAGAATTATGATTAAGCTATTATTGATTCACCGCCCCTCTTAGTAATCCAACAGTTTACCTAGTGGGAGAAGCATTTGTAAATAGAGAAACCTAATGGGATCGATGCACTTGTGATTTTTATAACAACCAACGTTCCATATATGATATCTATATTTATCCATGGATGTTTGCCATAGATGTTCCTAGAATTTTCTCAACTTACCCCCATGATGTCACATATTTGATGGAGATTGTATCAGACAGTGTTGCACTTAATGCTCTACCCCTCACATGATGATGTTGATTTTTGGATGTGGGTCATGACATATGGTGATCATTGGTGTATTATGTAATGGATCATAACACTCTAAATTGTTGTCTCTTACTAGGTATGTAATATGGTGTGTTCATAATTTACCTCTAGATAAGTGTGTCACCTTATGAGTCAAGTTGTACTACTAGCGACCTATGTATGTGTTTCATGTCATTTTCCCTAGCCATTTTCACACCTTATCATTTCATTACCACCTCCATGAATTTTCATCATTTCCCCTTTCATGATTGAATTATCATAGTAATGTAGCAAGTTCCACAAAAAAAGTCTCATGTATGAAAATACCTATCTAAAATAAAAATATATATAAGGGATCGAGGTAGAAGCAACTAAAATTGTATTATTTTACACATGATCCATGCCACCTAGCAATAAATCCCAATTTTCTCAAGTCCAATTCTAAATAAAAAAGGAAAGAAGGGACTAAGAAAAATTAAAAAGAGAGAGAAAAGGGGTAGCAAGAGAAAGAGGCTCAAGGAATGATAACTCAATGTTAACCACTCCCTTTAAAGGAAAACATGTGGAACAATAAATGTCATATCCATCTCTCTTGAAAGCTAAGGAGAATATCTCTTCATTCACCCTACATGACTACAAGGGTCAACTCCTAAAAACTCATTTTTCCTAGTACTAATCTCATCACATCACCTACACTTAACTTAGAGTCCTAAGAAATGCATCTTGTCTTGTGGGTTTTCAGAATGAGATAAATTGGAAATGCATGAAAAATGTGTTTGTTTGTTTGTTTGTTTGTTTGTTTTATTTTATTTTCTTCAGAAAACACATTTTTTCATGTATTACCATTTTATCTCATTGTGGGTATATGAAAAGTATGCAGATTGGGTACTTCTTGAATCCATAATTTTGATTATGCATTCAACGAGTGCCTACACTTGAAATTTGAGGTAAGATATGAGGAAATAAGTCAAAAATATGATCAAAAATGTACTTTTCTTTATTTCTCTTTGAAAATTCATAACTATTATTTTATTTTATTGTTTTAACTATTATTTTATTGTAACTAGTATAAGTACCACCCAAGAGACCACAAAAAGCATCGAAATTCCATATCATAACTTAGGGGAAGCACAAGTACTCTCTAGCCCTATTCCCAACTTTTGATACTAGTCTTAAATCATATCATCATTATCGAGGCCCTAAGGCCCAATACATCATCTTCCGAAATAGATTTGGTTTGGTACACTACTCACATACCCCAAGAATCTTGAAAGGCTGACATAAACTTCCTCCATAACTCCTACCAAGTACTCATCCCTAGCCCTTGAAGCTTGATCCCACAACCCCATTGGCAAGTTCTACTCCAAACCTTCTTATGGACTTTGGCATCATGATTCCAATATTAAGCACTCTGGCCTTCTCAATATGGTTCCATTTCCCATTGAGAATTATACAAGGAAAAAGACCACTGACATATGTTCGTTGATTGATTTTGTCCCCATCCCATAAGGTGTTACGTTGAGGATATTATCCTTCATAGGTATGCACTCCCACAATATCATTGAATGAACAAACCCTCTTGACCCACTTGTGGCTTTTTCATCAATCACCACCTCACAACATGCACCCAATGCATTAGTTATAATCAAAATATCATCATATCATAGAAAAGAATACATGTGATAACTCTCACATGTCATCATGAGAATACCACATCATTGTCATCACCATGTCTTGAGTAGTAAGGAAGCACATGTTCACACACACCATCATAAAACATATCATATAAAAATACCATGCAATTACATCACCATCACATCATGAGATACTATGATAAGAAATATAACCTCAACCTATCTTATTAAATATATAGAAATTGACCAACATAAATAAATGGAACCACATGTTAACATAACATCATATACAAATACCACATAATTCTTAAGATATAATAACATCATGAATATGATAATAATCTCAACACATAGCTCATGCAGGGAAATGAAACATCATGGACATTCTTGCCATGATTGATCAACAAAATCAAAGTCAATAACCTACATGAATATATATGCTATGAATACCAACTATCATATCTAAGAAATAATTACCTTCGAAACATCCATCTAGAACTTGGATCTACCTTGGTTAATTTTTTCAACCCTGACTAACTTTGCAATGGATCGTCAATACTATGAGTGCCACGTGATTGTCAAGATACTAATCATTTTTTATTATCATTTTTTATTCTTACAACAAGAAGGTTGGAAATTTATGGGGTATGTATACTCACCCTATCGGTATGATTAATCTTTCATATATTTTCCTTATATAACTACACTATCAACCTTCAAGTAATCCCCTTCGAAAATATCAATTGGAAACCGTTGGTATTTTATAATAGTAAATTTTCCACACAAAAAAATTATTCACATGCAATAATCAAAGTAATTCATGTTGGAGTATATGTGGAAGAAAAGTTTGTGTGTGTTTTTTAAGGATACATAAGTTTCATCCTAGATTTCTTGATTTTTGGATGCTTCTCCCACTAGGTAAACCTAGTGCTCAAGTGTTGGTAAATAAATGGTTTCCAACCATGCGTGCGAGGTCATAGTCATCAGTGTTTATGTTAATTCCATATTATTTTTATATTAAAATGTAATGCCATCCATTCAATAGAAAGGAATGAAGCGATGGTAGTGGGCATCCTTGTGACAATACTTCCTCTTCTTGATGTGATTTATTTGAAATTGTTTCAAGGGAAAAATGGGGATTTCAAGGCAACTCTAAGGGTAAGAGAGGAAACTGAAAGAGGGGGAATCAAATAGATTTCAATGAGAGGCTAATATTGCAGTCAAGAAGTGATGTTCTTGAGAACTAATTCTTCCCATCCAACTTCTAATATTCAAGGTACTTAGTGTTGACATAAAAATTGTTGCTATTAGTGTCGAACTCTTGCATGTGGTCCAACGGTGATGGATTTTTCCAGAAAGCACTTGATTTTTAAAAGAAGAGGAAATGGAGTCGTTGGAGCTATAATGGGGAGTGCACACACCACCTTTCTAAATTTACTAACCAACCTTGTACAACAATGTCCAATTATAAAGAAAAAATAACTTACCTTGTACATGCAAACAAAGTGCACTTTCATGGACTTCTTAGATCAAGATGTGAAGCAAGATGTGTAGATGGACAAGATAGGGAGAATGATCACTCAAGGCCACCATAAAACTTATAATAATGCAATGAAATAATGGTTGTGATCAAATCCATAAAAACTCGATGGATGCATTTTGAAATTGACACCATTGTTTCTTCAACAATCCTGAATAGGAGTCTGTGCAATTGTTTTACAAGTGGACGAGCTTAATAATTTCAATTACATAGTAGTCTTTGATGACCATACTAAATTCACTTCTGGTAATTATTATTTTTTAAATAATTGCATTTACCAATCTAAAAAATTATGTTTATTTGGACAAGGTTCACCTTTGTAAGCATTCTTAACAAGTCTGCTACCACCTTCTTGTTAAGGGTTGAAAATTGCAGTACCTCATATTTGGTAAAATGTTTGAAAGAGGTGAAATAAGGGACCAGATAAATCTTGACGCAAAAAAATTGAGAGGAGAATGAATATGCTACCAAAGATTCTAACAGGGGCATTGGCACCTCCATTCTTGGAACAATCCAAACGAGTATTTTGCCAAAATTCTGAAATTTATTTTTTACGAGTTGTCTTGATTTTTCATTCATGAATAATTAAAGAACTTGTTGAATTTGTTTTATTTTTACATTAAGAGTGAAAGGAAATCATATTTTACCATAATATTTTTTTCCTCAATTGAATTATTACTTCCTATGAAATCCCCTAAATTTTGCCAATTAAAAAAATCAAGTGCATTATGGAAAAATGCTCCACAGTCAAACCACACGCAAGAGTTCAACAATAATACCAACAATTTTTATTTCAACACTAATTACTGTGAATATTAGGAGTTGGACAAGAATAATTAGTTCTCAAAAACATCACCTCTTGACTGCAATCTCAACCTCTCTTATAAATCTATTTGATTCCCCCTATTTGAACCACCTCTCTTACCCTCAAAGCCATCTTGAAATCCCTATGTTTCCCTTGAAATAGTTTCTAAGAAATCACATCGAGCGAAGGAAGTACCACCACCAATATACCCACCACATCACTTCATTCCTTTCTATTGAATGGATGTCATGGAAATTTAATATAAATCAAATCGAAATTAACATAATCCTTGGTGACTATGACCTCACTTGCATGGTTGGACACTGATGCTTTACTAGCACTCGAGCACCAAGTTTAACCAATGGGAGAAGCATTCAGAAATTGAGAAAGCCAAGATTAATCTTATGCAACCTTAAAACACACATGAACTTATTTACTACATCTACTTGAACATTAATTACTTTGATTATTGCATGTCAATAATTTTATTTGTGGAAAATTTAAACTTATCAAATACCAAAGGTTTCCAATTTTGTAGATTTTAACCTTGTACAATTAATTATTGAAAATAGATTCTTAATAAATAAATAAAAATCACAATGGCACACACACACATTACACAACGATTTTACCCTCAAAACCCAAATTGAGAAAACCAACAACCTGTTTAGAGCCACACCTCTAATCCTGCGGCATCCAAAACCCCTAATACATTAATTCAAATTAGTCAACAACCCTAATTCCTTAACTGGAATTAGAAAACTATTGGAGAAAACCATGTTCTACTTACACAATAGTCTTTGACGACCATACTGGATTCACTTCTACTAATTTTTTTTAAAAAGAAAAATAATTGCATTTACTAATGTAAAAAATGATGCTTATTTGGACAAGGTTCACCTTTGTAATCATTCTTAATAATTTTGCTATCACATTCTTGTTAAGGGTTGAAAATTTAAGTACCTCATATTTGTTGAACAAGCATAGGCTTTGTCTCTTTCACTTCGTTCTTTTCTCTTGTTTGATACTTAGATAATTATGCCCTCGTGAAAACTTTGTCAGTGTGCAATACTTTGTTAAGGGCCAACATGTAATACTTTGTTAAGGAAGAGGTTATTTTTGGTAAAGAAGGAAGGAACTTAATACCTACCTCGTTACAAAAGGAATGTAATACCTACCTCGTTACTATTTTTTATGTCTTTGTTATTGTCTTTCCTTTCTTCGTTACATTCTTTTCCAAGGCATTTATTGTTGTGTAGGGATGAGATACTTTTCTAAGCATAGTTCTTTTAGCTAGCAGTGAAATGGCTAATAATGATGAATCTATTGATACCAATCTTGGATGATCGGATGTCTAATGTATTTTTCTTTTCTTATCCCAGCTCTTGTTGCATTGTGTCTTCCTCTTTTTCCATAAGTAGATCAAGCCTAAATGAACTAACAAAATGTTTAGGATTCATCATAGGCTGCAGAATCCCAACAAAATGTTTCCCCTCATTTTTAAGATTCACAATATTCTATTGCAACATACCCACTTTCTCTTCCAAATCNTGNAAGCTCTTCCGATCTCACTTTCTTCATTACATTCTTTTCCAAGGCATTTATTGTTGTGTAGGGATGAGATACTTTTCTAAGCATAGTTCTTTTAGATAGGAGTGAAATGGCTAATAATGATGAATCTATTGATACCAATCTTGGATGATTGGATGTCTAATGTATTTTTCTTTTCTTATCCCAGTTCTTGTTGCATTGTGTCTTCCTCTTTTTCCATAAGTAGATCAAGCTTGAATGAACTAACAAAATGTTTAGGATTCATCATAGACTGGAGAATCCCAACAACATGTGTCCCCTCATTTTTAAGATTCACAATATTCTATTACAACATACCCACTTTCTCTTCCAATTCTTCAAGCCACTTGTCATCATTTTCCATGAAAGTTTCAAACTATGGTTCATTATTTTTTAGAGATTCTATCTGCAACTTTTAGGCTATTATTTGCTTGTGCATTACCTAAGCCTCCATTGAAAATTTTCTCTCCCGATATTTTATCCATCCTTCCCATTTTGAACATAGATAAATAAGTAGTCCTAGACTTCACCCACATGCCTCTAACATCTCTTTATCCCTATATGCAAATAAAAATTATCGTAAAATTCACACTATTCAGCATTCCCATGGGTGTTGGATATTGCTTCTAACTTGAACTAATCCTTCCAACAAACATCCATAAATGGTACACAGAGGGGATTCCAAATTGAATATTGAGCTAGGGAACACAAGCCACACCTCAAGGTCTCTCCATTTCTCAGAATTCCATTTTCAAATTAGAGCAATAGTATTGAGACAATTGGTAATTACCACACCGATCAACACATAAAACCATATTAAGTATGCCATCCCATCCTCGTAGATTTGAATATTGATACTGCCACTAAACAAGTGTGTGGGAGTACATGGAATTGAAGGGGATTTAAAGCCCATTTACTTTCCACCTGTACATTGAGTGTGTGTTAATCGACCTTAGCATTGTGGTTAACAAATATTTGTTGGGAGGTGGGATTGGAAAGGATCCCCCCACATTTACACTTATCATTTTGTTGATGAGAGAAAATGAATGCTCGCCAAATGGAAGAGTGGATCCGGTTCGGGGTTGTCTAAATAACCCAAACCGTTTGGGATAACCCACCCTGACGGGTTTAGCGGCTCCGTTGGCCGATCTAAGTCCTAGAAAAAAAAAAAGGAAACTACTCTAAATGAACTAATCTAAAAGAAAATAACAATTAAAACAAACTAATAAACAAATCTGAACTATTAATATATACAATTTACTATCTAACACTATAATAATTCTATGAAATTTAACATTCAACTATCAACGGAATTAAATCTTAATCACAAATGTACAATATTTACAAATTACAGTTTTAAATGAAAACCTACAAAAATCATTTGTACACTGTCCTAAAACAGCGAAACTATTTTTTTTATTTTTATAGTTTTATGAGAAAGAAATAGAATAAAAACTAACTATCTAAGCTAAGCAACTAAAACACTAACTCTAACTAAAAATCTAAACTATACATATATCTATCTAAGCTACTTATATTATACTAACAAATTAACTATCAAATAACAAATAACAAACTGACCTGAAGTAACGCTTCAGGTTTGTCCTGTGTGCAGAAGTTGATTCAACTGTTTGGTGGGAGGAAACCCACACCAGATTCTCCACGAGCTTCTCGTAAATGGAAATTTGTTGTGCTCTTTAAATATAAATGACAGGACAAACAAGACATAAAAATTTACAGCAATCCTATAATTTACAAATCGTCATAGCTAGATAAATCTGTGTGCAAAGATTTGTACAAAATGATTCATTTAACGAAAAAGGTAAACCTGTGATTCATTAAACTGAAGCAGACTAATTGTTGTATTTTTTAAATAAGAGAGATCAGACATGAACTGCATATAAATCAAATCACATCAACATGCAATGAATCGTGATAGCTAAAGTAGTCGATAATTAATTGCAAACTGATATGCAGAAAACTTGAAACAAAAGTTTGATATATTGAAAGTGAAAGTTGTTACAAGACACCAACTTTCATCTCAGTCTGAATCATAAGTCCATAGTCTGGTTCTCCCAACAGTGATGATGATGGGTTCATTACAAATATGACAAGTATTTAAAGACCTCCCACAAGGTAAAACATCCCTGTGGGAATTATCAAAACAGTTTACAAAAATCTGGGGATAATATCCCAAATCTCTATTTCTGACTCAAGCTAACAACCTAAAACAAAACCATATCCAAAGTATCTCCTAAACTGCCACAGCATGCCCAATTAATCATTGTAATTCGTATGCACCTGAAAGAGGACAAGAATAGACAATATTAGAGGATATTTTATTGATAAAATTGACAAAAATCTAATTTTAAGACTAGCTACAGAATCTTGCGATTTTGTAGCTGGTCTAATTTGAGCATAGAAACGTTTCAAAACCAATTCAAATCTTAAAGAATTATATTCAAACTATTGAACAAGTATTTAATTGCTAATTGGAAACCAAACGAATCATTCAAATCAAAATTGTTATGCTAATTTGAGAGCAAATGAAATTGTGGTCAATCGAATGATAACAGAGATACATGCACTCTGTTCAATTTGTTATCACCAATTCGGGGTAAACAGAATTGCATTAGATAATTTGACAGCAATGAAATCATTTTCATGAACCAATTCCAATCAATGCAAACTGTAACCAGTTAAACAAATTATGTATGTAATAGTTTATGTCGCTTCAGCCATCAACAAAATCATTGTTGAATCCAAACGATATCAACAGGATCGTTTTTCAAATTAATAAAACTATATCAAACATATGCAAACGATCATGCTAATCGTGGCATGCAGCAATCATTTGCAAATCAAATCAAACAGGAACGAATCAAAACAGTTTAGGGTCGACACAATCATTATGAATCAACACAGCTCCATGATTTTAGTAAATAGATCTTTTTTCACAGGTCGAATGTAATCAAAATCCAAACGAGAATATTGATTCAATACAAAATAGAGTATTTCCTGGTAAATCGAGGTCAACGGGGTTGTTTTGAGTCAAACGAAACTAATCGAAATCAAACCCAATCAACTATCCTAAACCAGACAAACAAAATTGATTCAAAAACAAGCCAAACAGAATGAAAAACCAATCAATTGCTTATACTAAGCTGGGCACGACAAAATCGCATAACCAAATCATATCTACATTTAATTTTAGCAAAATGAATCTACTACACAGGATCCACAACAAAATCGTCTAAACTATAACATAATCATTTCAAATGTAATAAAACGAACAGAGCTAATTTTGAAAGCGAAACTGAATCCGTTAAGCAAACTTACAAAGAAAAATTCATATTGAAATTCATACCTGGACAATCAGAAAACAACTCGATCATGATAGTTTGGAATTGACAAAGGCTGTTGCCGCTTCAACATTCCTGAAGACAATCGAACCGGTGGTTTTTTGTTTCTTTTCACTGGCTTGTAACCTATTGTTCTCCTTCGCCAGCATTGTCACCCGTTCCTCTAATGCTTTGATCTTTGATTGCAATAGGGGAATGTCGATGTAATAATGCTCTAGCCAAGCATTACATTGGATACATGATGGTTGCTCGGGCTTTGATAACGTAGGTGAGGGTTTGTTTAAGCCACCAGGGGTTTCAGTGTGCAACTTGATTCCCGGGTAATTTGGGTCGTTTTTGAGGCACGGGGGAAAATTAGATACATAGTCATAGGGTTTCTTAGAGTAGAGGCCATGGGAATAGGGGTACTCCTCAGTTAGGAAATGCTCAATATCGGAGTCTGAGTCCTCGCTCAGCACTATGGGCTTTTGGTCGATGTTCTGTTTAGGTTTGTTACGGGCGAGTCTTGATATCAAACAAGCATTTTTATTCCCCCTACTGTTGACAGCATTGTTACCTCTGCCTTTCTTACTCACCGGCTTCTTGACAGCCTCAGTCTTGTCTTTTATACACGGGTTGGTTATGATTTCGGGTAGGTCGATCTCAGGGCAAACCGTGGGTTTGGCAGGGGGTAGAAGGATATGAAATGGCACGGGTGGCCCAACCATAGTCTCACTGACCACAACCTTGTCGATTTGAACAGACACCGGATTAGCAAAGCCATTTCTAGATAGAAAGGCTTGCCAATTATCACCATAAAGGCTCAAATGGTGGACGATGATGAGCTTAATCAAGTCGTGATGAAAAAGGATGCTATCAGCCTTCTCGCGCTTGAATCTCTTAGACAACTTGTAAAGACTACGGAAGAAGTAATGTGGTATGTTCAAAGGATAGCCCATGAAATTCATCAATAACCGGAGGTAATACAGAAAAACCAAGCCATACCGACCTTCACAGGTCACAAACTGTTTAACAATTACCAAAAGATCGTGCCACCTGGGTTTGAGGGTAGAAATAGGCATACCTTTATCACAGGACACAACCTTTCGTGATACAAATAGCAAAGGCCACGGCACCTCGTCAACTTTGGAGTTTTTAAACCACCTTTCACCTGTAGCTGCTAGTCCTGTAGCAGAGCTTATGAATTTCTCATTCAGCTCGAGTTGTACATCACCGATTTTAGCCCTGCACCCGTCAAAGGTGAGGGCGAATTGTTGGGCAACAAAAAGGTTGAAACCCTCGAACCTCTGTATAAACACCAGCCAACCACTGTTTTCTAAATCTTTACGGGCATTATCGAATAGCAATAGAGCTTGGCTACCATTCGGCTCTATGCGCACCACCTGTGCCATAAACAGGAGCACACGGTGAGTAGGGTGAGTGGGTAAGGGTTCGAATAGAGTATACACAGGGTCGATAGCTCACAGGCTCGCCCGAAAACTAGCAAAGGTGAACCGGGATAGGGGGGAAACATTAATGATAGAACTTGCGAAGGTGGTGGAGCTAGTTCGGCCCATGCAAAATAGTCATATCCCATAGTACAACCGTCGGCGCATATAACTATTCAACCCACTATTGCATAGGTTAAAAACTATGCCATTCAATCAACCAATGAAATCTATGGTAAATCGACCAAACATTTGCGCAAGCAATAATATTAGCATAGTTTTAAAACCAACGCGATAATTCAAAATCACACCAAGGGTTCGGTTATATGAATTATGTGTTGTATGAAATGATTTATACCAAGGGTATAACCACAACACCAATGTGTTTTCATGAAACCAATGTGTCAAGGGAATCAATCAAGAACATATAAATCAAATCACCAATGCATCATAAACTCGATCAAAAGAATATCATCACAGTGTTGTAAAACGAAGTCATATTAACCAATAAGAATGCCAAATGAATAAGGATCTTGGAGTCTTGTCAATTGTATAACGATAAATAAATTGGAAACGCAATGAACATAGAAATAAGAGTGATCATAACAATCTAGCGACATTTTTAATATGACTTTGAAATCAAAGTTTTCACGCTTGCAGTCATGAAAACAAGAACAAAGACAAGTGTGCAAAATTATGAAATAATAGTGTCGTTTTTATTCGAAGATTGCGATGAAAATTAAAGGTTGCAAAACACTGGTGTAGGCAGCTTATAAGGACAGTATAAAAATGTGAAATGGCTGCCAACACATTCCCATTTTATTATTGACCTTTCTTGCACATGTGAAAAGGAATTACAGTGTCTCAAGCACTAATAGTATTCAATGGATTCATATATTTTTGCTTGTCTTTGATATTGATCCGCAGGAATCTTTT
>CBVK0100437524.1:190-11592 GCA_900067695.1 Picea abies | reverse complement strand
TGGTGTACTAGTAGTTTGTGGACTGGTAGGAGGTGTACCAGTAGCCTGTGTTCTTGTAGATGGTGTACCAGTAGGCTGTGTACCAGGATCCACAATGATCCATTGTTCTTTGTCTACAAGAAGGTCCTCTATCTTGAGCTTCCATAGCTCAAAGTTTTTACCATTGAACTTCTCTATCTCGATTCTAGATGAGCTCGCCATTCCTTTTACTTTACTCAAATCTCCTCTACAAAAGCTCCCACTGAACCCAGGTTTATCACAGACCCAAGATAAACTTGATCTATCAAGACCGAGCCAAACCCTCAGCAACAAAGGCATCCCTCTGAAGCCAAAAACATGCTCTGATACCACATGTAAGTTTTAAACCTGCGAAGTAAAGCAATGCATATATATTCTTAAGCAATACAGAAATTAATCAATGGCTCATACACAGAATACACAGAGATCTTTACCGGAAACCCTCAACCGGGAAAACCTTTCTTTTTCATTATATCGAATTTCACCATTCGCCATACAATATATACAATGTTTTTAGGTATTTCGTAGGTACCAAAACCCTAATCCCTTAATCCGGGATTAATTTACAAATCAGCTAAAAATAGCAAAATCCGCTAAAAATAGCAAAAAATCGCCCAAAAAAAGGTGAAGGGATCGTCAGACGCAGTCGTCGTATCTGACGTGCCCACACACACACACATGCAAAGAATATAACACATACCCAACACTTAGCACGATTGTATGCATGCTGAATGTAATGTAAATGTTCATCCCAAAGTTTAGGATGCTTACTGCAATAAGCACGAAGAAGATGCACCACTGTTCGATTTACTACTTATGTCTGACCATCTGTTTGCGGATGAAAATTTGTGCTCCTTTCAAGTTTGGTATCCATGAGTGCCCATAAACTTGTCCAAAAACTTACAACAAATCGAGAATCCCGATCAAAAATAATGGATTTAGGCAATCCAAAATGCACCCAAACATTTTGAAAGAAAATAAGCACCTAAATTGGCTCAAAATTTATGGAGTGCCAACATTGGCTCCAACTAGGGATGGTGTCTTCCCTATGAGACGCCAAAGAACACGTAGACCGAGTTCTTGATCCATTGGGTTGATCCCATTCCATGTAACCAACAACCTGCTCTGACCCGTGACTTTCTCCAACTACAACCCAAACTATACACTGCGCACTGAAATTTGAAAAACACTGCAAACTAAAATCTAGAATATTGTTGAAAAAAGATGCTCAGAGTGCTTAGCTTATTCAAACAACCTACTCTAAACTGTTGAGAGCAAGTGATAAACTATGTAAAATCAAACAACTAATATAGCCAATCAATCAAATGACTCTGTGATTGAAACTTGCAATCAGCTTCTCTAAATAAAAACAAAAATTTGAAATATGATGACTCAACATAACATATGAATCCATCTCCATAGTTTATGAAAACTGTAAATTTCTCTTTCCTTGATGATTCCAATAGAATTACAAAAGGGTCATTGGAAATATGAACTGTTACTTCATGTTGATGAGAAAAAAGAACAGAGTAGTTATCATCTTTAGATGTAGCTCCTTGTTTTATTTCATCAAGCTTTTCATTATAAACTTTATGATCATTTTCAAATGAAGATGTAACAACCTACTTATCTTCCTTTGAACTAAACCCATATTGATTTTGGAGATCAACTATTGCATCCTCATATCCTCTTTTATACTGCTTCTAGAGATTAGCTACTGCATCCTCGTATCCTCTTTTATAATGCTCTGAATATATCAATAATGCGTCATCTATTTTTTGTTCATACTCTTCCTGTTGTTGGTCATAAAGATCTTCAAAATAAATGTCTTGGCAAAGAAAATCTCGAGACTTTCTTTGAACCAACAAGTTTTCTTGTTCTATCTAAAGTTCCTCAACGAGCTTCTTTAAACAATTAAACTTATCTTCTTGACTAAAGATGTTTCACGAGTCTAAATGAGAAAACAAAGTTGAACGAATATCTCCATAGCATTGATCATTATTGGAGTCACATTTGTGATTTGAATTATGGATTGTTTGACAATGGAGTCGCTAGGTGAATGATATACAACCTTCTTTGTGATTGATCTTGGTTCACCATCAGAGAACGGATCTAATCTTTGTCATTCTTTCCCAGGGAAAATTTCACTTTCATTCCTCGGTAGTGGCACCAAAATGTTAGCACTATGTAAATTTCCTAGGTTGAGGAAATCAACTCACAAAGGTAACCACATAACCACTTTAGAACTGAAACTATCCCTTTCAGTTCAGCGAGGGATCTCTCTTGTCACTTGGTCTCTAAAGATAGGTTTTCTTTTGAGGATCATAGGCTAGATCTTAGATTAGATGATTGGTTTTTAAGGTTTGTTGGCAAGAAGGTAAGGAACTTGTTGGGCAATGGATTCAACTCTGAAAGCAAATGAAATCAATGATTGGTAGGTTGAACTCATGAGGAAGCAAAGGCTAGGTAGGTGATGATCTTTCAGTTTTTTAATTATGATAAAAGAGTATCAAAACTAGAGTTTGAGAGACACCTTAAGGAGTGTGGACCAACCATAAAAAATGTGTGTGCAACTCTCACAAATGACAAGTCAAAGCTGAGAAGAAATAAACTTATGTTTAGACGAGTGGGAAACTTGAAAAGAAAAAACTTGTCATTGAGAAAAGAAAATAGTTCCCTCAAGCAAAGGATGAAGGTTGATAATGAAGTTAGGGGGAAATTGGACCTATTTGTAGAGGTGGTTGAGATATAGGTTTCATATTCTCACAGTTTTTCTTTTTGATGAACCACTAATCAATTTTGAGTTTTTTGTTGGAACACTGCATTGTATAGAACTTGTGTAGCGATCTCACGTTACGCAAGTGCTATAAGAACATAAAATTTTAAAGGACATTGGGAAATGATTGGTGAATGATCCAACAATGATTTTCAGCCTCCATCAGTGTTGCAGCCACCTCCTAAATGAATTTTGTTGAATAAAACCTTCACACTGTGTAAATCTCGCTACACAACTATTGTAGGTTGCAATTACACAACTTGTTATAGCGGCTCGCTATGCAAAGATGACAGGGAGCCTTGTCAGTGCTCAACTTGGTTCAAAATTTGCCTCCAACTATCCCAAGATGACTCACATCAGCCTCAATTTGAATATATGTTGGAGATATTTTTTGTCAAGAATATGGTTATGCATTAAATGTAGTCAAGGAGAATTTGTTATTTTTAGCAAGTAGTTTAGAAATTGTTCTCTTTTTCATGTAATCAGATCTAGAATCTTAGGATAGAAGGGAAGTCTGACTTCTCTAGCTTAGGGAGGTAGTTTATCTATATATTTGAACATTTTGAATGTATAAGAAGTTGGTAGAAGCACAAAGGATATTTTGTATTGATCTTTGTACAGATTTTTTGAATTTGAATGAAATACTACTGCAGAAGTCCGAAGCTTTTTCATACCAAAGATTCTAGTGGTGGTGACCTGAAGTTTGTGTTCCTTCATGTATGTACTTCTTGTTTTTCTTTATCTTTCGTCTGTTGATACTTATATGTTTACATTGGATATCAAATGGTCTTAAATTCATCTGAAAATGATGCTTTAGCTTCAAGCAATTTGAACACTGTCATTTCCTTCTTAACTCATCAGAATTCATCTTTTATGGGGCTTTGAATTTTGTTAGGTGTTTTTCTCCTTCTTCCATTCTATAACAGGAAATTAAAAAACTGAAAGATCATCACCTACCTAGCCTTTGCTTCCTTGAGAGTTCCACCTGCCAGTCACTGATTTCATTTTCTTTCATAGTTGACTCCATTTCCGAACATGTTCCTTACCTTCTTGCCAACAAACCTCAAAAACCCTTTATCTAATCCAAGATCTAGCCTCTGATCCTCAAAAGAAAACTTATCTTTAGATCCCAAGTGACAAGAGAGATCCCTCTATGAACTGAAATGGCTAGTTTTAGTTCTAAAGTGGTTATGTGGTTACCTTTGTGAGTTGCTTTCCTCAACCTAAGCAATTTACATAGTGCTAACATGACCAACTCTTGCTAGTATAGTAATCATCTTTTTTCTCTATGCCAATAATATTGTTCTTATGGAAGGGATGGAAAAACAATGTCAAGTCTTGGCTAAATCATTGGGGAATAAAAGAAGAAGTTATTCTGTAGAATATCAATGATATTAAAAATATTGTACAAGCTAAATTTAAGGATAATCTATGGTGCGATAAAGAATTAGAGGATAAAAGAAAATTAAGATATTATAAAGAGGTGGTTAACCCTAAACTTGAAGATAAAAAATATCTCTATGTTTTGATTTGTGTAAAGAAGAGAATCAATATTGTTAAAATAAGATCTAATTCTCATGTGTTGCATATTGAAATTGGGTGTTGTAAAATCCCCAGAACACCATGGAAAGAAAGAATCTATCACATTTGTGACACCAAGAGGTTGAATATGAAAAGCACTTTCTCCTAGAATTCCCTGCATGTACCCAAATTAGATCCTAGTTTCCAAATATTTGTCACAATACCGACATTCCTAACCTTCTAATTCATAAAAAAATTAGTGATCTTGTAACGCTTCTCTTAATGCTTTTCAAGCATCGAAATAACATTTTAAAGAAATCCAAGTAATATATTTCTTTTCTTAAGGTCCAAGAGTACATAAATTAAGTAAGTGTTATGTAAGGCTGATAATGTTGTATTGAAGCCCACCCGCTTTGTTCTATGAAATGTGAAGCCCTTTCTTCCATTTCACTATTAAGGCTGGGGCATTCATGTCGTCCCGTCCCCCTATAATATAAGTATAGTAAAATAGAAACTAAGATTCATGAAGTAAATGGTACAGGTAGAAGGCAGGTGCTACGTCTTCAGGTGATAAGTATGAAGTTCTAGACCAATTTTGGTCTCAGTGGACGTTAACCATCATCATCGTTAACCATTAGATATTGTATTTAAATACAAATAAAAATTGTTAATACTAAGATCATATTATACATTTTATTTTTATTTTTTTTATTTTTTTTTTAAGTAAGAAAGGGGAGAATCCTTCTATTCAATCCATGAAAAGTTACAAAGTAATACATTGATTTGCGGATGGGAAAAGACCCCTCAGAAAGAGAACAGGGGATCATTTGAAACTAGCCTATGCTAAAAGAGATCCCCATAGAGCGCGAGGGCAAAGCAAGATGAAACATTACAATATAAGGAGAAGGACCGGATCATTGTGTTGACCAATGAGGATCCTTTCTACCTTTTTTTTTTGCGAACATCAATCCAACCAGAGGAGCTGGTAGGCTCAGCAGCCTTTACCACCAAAGCCAGATGGTCTAAGGAAGTGCCAAAATCTTGAGCTACTGAATTCAGTGGTGCTTCTTTGTCGCTGTCTAAGTTGTCTGATTCATGAGGTCGCTTCTGAGTCCCTGGGAGCGACGTTGTGATCATGATTGTGTCAATTGTTTCCCCCTTTTCGTGAGGTGGGTGCAAGGATTTAATTGCGGGAGTTGGAGTCATGACTTCTGAATCTGCAGGATTTTGTGCCAAGGCTGCAGGCTGGTGTTTTGGGTCGACAGATGGCTGCTGAGCGAAAGTTGGGGCCTGCAAAGGCATTGAGGAAGGCGAAGGAGTTGGAGCATCTTTGTGATGTTTCTTGTTGTCAGAGGAAGGGTTCGGGCGAATTTTGTGAGATTTTGGTCCTTGCCAACCATTGGCCCTTTTTCGTGCTCCAGAAGTTGAGGGAGGGGTGGGGGAAAGAGGACAGGAGCGACATCTGAAGGCGGTGTTCTCATAATTGACCATCTGTATGAAAGGATCTCCATCACCCCAATCTATAAGAATCCTATCCGGAAGCCCTTGACTGAGGTCAATTTCAACACAGATGTGGGCGAAAGTGATGAATCCTTTCGTTATTCTGTCTGTGTCTATCTTGATAAATATACCCAATGCATTGCCCAAGGTGGGTAAAAAAGATGCAGAATAGAAATGCAGGGGTAGATTGGGTAGTCTTACCCAGACCGATGTAGTCATGGCTGTCATGGTCAGTGGATTGAAATCCGGGAACCATCGCTGCATGGAGAGACCAGATCTGCCCCAGAACCAAGGACCTTGCTCTAGCACGCGTTGACATTCGGCTTTTGTGGAGAATTTGACGATGAAGAACCCCTTGGAACAGAAGAATAGCTCATGACCCTCTGACCAGGTCTTGTTAACCCATTCCTTTAGTGCAGGGGCTGAGGGCCAAAGTCCGTTGAAGCGGAAAATGAGGGCTTTGGCCTGGTAGAGAAAGGCATAGCCATAGACTTGGGGGTCTTTGACTTCTGCTGTTGGAGGTTCTGCGCACTGCTCCACAATGAAGGCACCTCCAAAGGGCTCCTTTACTTTTGAAGCTTCAACCTTGAGCTTAGAAGGAGCGAAAGTCCCTGATTTCACGGCCTGCTTGTAAGAGCTTGGATGAGTCACTGAAGGCGCTCCTCCACGCAATCGAGAAGTGAGAGAAATGGTTGCATTTATTAGATTTTCGTAATCCCGTAGCAGAGAGCCATCTCCAAGTTGTCGGCCTTCGAAGATTAGTCATATTATACATTTTATTAGTTTATAAGAAAAGTTTAATAATATCACATTATAAATTATTTCAATGTTATGGGTAAAAAATTATAGTTTAGAAATAAATTCGGTTGTTAGAAAATTTTAAGATTTCACAAAATTTTGTAGGGGAAATTTTGGGGGTTAATGTTTATGGGTTAATTTCTATTCCTTTTTAAACTGATTCACCCAAATTATATAGGATAAATGTATTTTACTTTTAAAATCATCAATTCTTTAAAAAAAACTATACAAAATCCTTAAAAATTTGAATACTTTTACAAAAAACATCCTCAAATATTTTATGGTTGACATTTTAATAATTAATAACATCCAAGGTTTATACATTTTAAAGATTATATATTTTCTCTAATTTTATATAGACATTTTAGAAAAGAAAAAAAAAAGATTTCACAAATCACTAAAATAAACAAGTTATATTTCTTGTGGGTGAGGGTAAGTTACAAATTATTTTAGAAGGAAAGTTCAATAATAGCTTATTATACATTATTTCAATGCAATGGGTCAAAAATAATTTAAAAATAAGTTTGGTTAAAGATTTGAGAATTTTATATACATAGGTTAGAAAAAACAAATTTCATAAATAACTAAAATAAACAAGGGTTGCATAGCAACCCACTCACTGTCGAGTTAGTTGAGAAATACATGTTGAACAATAAAACTTAATATAACTAAATGCACAAGTAATGAATAGTTTTTATCAAAAGAAAATAATTAAATAATACATATAATAAAGAAAAATAGCATTAATGTTTATTATCAAATTATCAAATTGAATTAATTTTTATTATTAATTTTTATTCTTAGTAAATTATAATTAGTTTATTATCAAATAATTATAATTTAATTATAATGTAATAATCTTTTATAAATATATTAAAGTTACCAAAAAAAAATCTATATTAAATTAAATATTATAAATTAATTTTAAATTTTAAAATATAAAATTTTATTTAATTATTGATTGATATTTTTGATAAGATTAATTATTGTCTAGTTAGTGTATCTATGGGAAGCCAACAACCAGGTACACGTGTTAGCGGGGTCGACATGAGGACGAATGGTTAAGTCCTTCGAGGAGAATATTAATTAATGATGGCAACGGGGATTGCGTAGTTGGCGCTCTGTTCATCGTACGCACCAGGGTCTGAATTATTTAACAACGTCATATCTAAATTATTTAACGTTTACGTCCAAATTATTTAACACTTCAAAGATATTAGCCAATTAAATTTTAGGAAAATATATTTTTTTTTATTAAAAAAAATACATATATTGATTTCCTATGTTTTTTTTTTGACAGAAACGGTTAGGAGATTTTTATATTAAAAACAGTGGGCATGCCACTGGGTTCGATACATCGAAACTAGTTTCTTGTAAATAGGAAACCAAATGCCTGAAGATCTTAACATAGGACAAAGTTTGGGAGCCAAAACTATTTTAGCGATCCAGAGCGCCTTCGCGTTATTACATCATTTCTAGCTTGGAAGTTGTTTTTCTTTTTCGACACCATCTGCCATTCCATGCTTTGGTCCTGAGAGTGATTTTCTGTCGGGCCTAGAGGATCTTCCTCGTCAGCTAGATCAACCCATCTTGAGTTCCAGGGGTCTCACTGGATTGACGACTTGGGACTGGCTTCTGCCTGAGCTTCCCCTTTATCGGGGTCTTTGATTTCGGCTTCAGCTTCTGCTTCTTTTGCCTTTCCATGGGCCTTGCTTTCAGCGTGCAACTCCAATTGAGCTCCCATCCACTAGGTGGATCTTTGGCTCTTGGGCGCCGTTTTTTTCCAGGGTAGTTTGTCACAGTTTCGGGCTATATGCCCCATTGCAAAGCAGTTCCTACACCTGAAACTCAGATTCTCATAATCGAGTTTTTGGTTCCTTGAGTAGTCCTTGCCTTGAAGAATTATTTTAGCTGGGAAGCCTTTGGTGAAGTCCATTTCTACACAGATTCGCACGAAGGTGGAGAAGGCTGGCCTAGAATCCGGGCTTTTGCAGAGGAACTTGCCAAGGCCATTGCCAATGGATTGAAGAGACGCATCCCCCTAGAAGTGCAGGAGAAAATATGGAAGTCTCACCCAGACAGGAGCTGAAGAGATACAGTCCATGGAAGGGTCAAAAGAAGGGGTCCATAGTTGCATGGACAGACCTGCTCTGCCCCAGAACCACGGTCCGAAGTTAAAAACCTTGTCTCTATCGCTTGTAGATTTGAAAACTACCACAAAGAACCCCTTTGCACAGGGGCAGGTAGTGACTTCTCCATCTAGGAGTGGGTACCAGTCGGAAGAGATCCAGGAGAGAAGATCCGGAAGATTGGGATAGAATCCATTAAACCTACAGACCAAAGCGTGATTGTCGTAATGTCGAGCATGAGTTAGGGCTTCCTGAGGCATTTGTATTGAAACTACCAAAGCTTCAGGAACTGCTGCATGCAGCCCGGACAACCGACCCTGGAGGCACCCTCATGGGTCGTTGCATGCAGACCAGAGGGTTGTCATGAAGCTACCTCTTTGAAGGAGGGGCCCAGAACCGGAGAGAGACCTAACCTCTTTGAAGGAGGGGCCCAGAACCGGAGAGAGACCTAAGAACGACGTGGATGAAGCTCCAAGAGGAGCACAACTGTGAAGGGGAGCCGAGACTGAAGGGGACGTTGCCGTAGCAACACCAGGAGGGGCACCGTTGTTCTGAGCAGAGGGCGAGGGAGCCGCCATTGGATCCTACGGAGCTTACTCCAGCGTCGGTGGAGGGAGGAGGAGGGCGAGAGGGCCACAGGGCCGATGGCCTACGGGAGGTCCAGGAGTGCAGGAGTGTGTAACCTAATTTTCTTTTTCTGATGGATCTATACCATTATATTGATTTCCTATGTTACACATTGGATATAACACATAAATTTAAAGTCAACAATAAACTAATACAGAGTCAAAGGGAAACTCATTGCTACAGTCCTAGGCCTTTGGCAAAGACTAATAAATTATGTTTATAGTTGGTGAGGTCAAGTTACAAAAATACAAAAAATCCATGTATGCAAAAGTAAGTGAAAAATAACTGAAAACAAACCATGTGCATCCCCAAGTTAAAGGGGAAGTCGATAATACACAAATCCAACTTAGTAATGAGTAACAAGTATATTCAAACATCAATCAATCAACCATTATTGCCAGTAGGAGATATCATATATTAGATATAACTTGAGTGGGCCTAATGATTAAGAACATGTGTTTCCTCCTAGGATGTTCATAGGTTTAAATCCAGAGGAGGGTAGGGTATGTACACATCTGTAGACTTTAGCAATCAAAGAATTGTGTGGAGGGGGTCCCTTGCCCACAAACAAGGGGGTCTCATACACCAATTTGGTGTCTGGCTTGACCGTAACCTTAAAATTAAATTATTATTATTAGATGTTACCATAAACCACTTATCTTAACTGATGAATAATAATAATTTTGAATAAAAAAAATATTTATCTTAAAAACAATTTCTAAGACAAACATATATTAAACATTTTGGATTTAATAAATATTTTGTGAGAAGAAATTATTCAATGATTTAATGATGCAACTTATTTATACATAAAATAATATTAATTTAATGTTTTAGTAAATATTCTTTATGACAACTCAACTCAACTAAGTGTCCCCGGATAATGTGACACATGGACTACATGTGTCTTCTGATGGGGCAAATATGAAGGTAGTTCAATCCCCTCGCCGCCATCCTCCTCCCCTGTCTAGTCGCGATGATTAGTTTTCATGAGTGCCAAGGTTTAGTGCGTTGGCCCTTAATGGAGACCTAGGCTCAGCTCCTTGGCATTAGTATGAAACCGATAATTGCCATTACTCCTGCATTAATGGCTACCAGAGCTATCAAATCCTCTATCCTCCTAGTATTTTTCGTCCTATAGGGAGTTCTATATCATGCATTTGGGCACTATTCACAATATCATTTTTCTTGTTCTGCTCCACACCTTGTCTTGCACTACTGGTGTTTATGTATGCTTGGTGCTCTACTCAGCCATGCCTCGTGAGAGAGGTAAGCCCCAACGAGGGCCAACCTATTACAACCAGTTTGGCAGACACAAACGCCCGACACCAACCTCTCTAGATCTCATACCAGGCGGCTCGGACCACCTGGGTTCTTCTGGTCATAATTGATTTGAAAAGGATCAACCAGAGCCCTGTCCTTCCAGCACAGAGGGTCTCCATGGTGGGTGCCCAATGGAAGAAGAAATTTCGCCCAATTGGGAGGAAATTTTTCCTTTCATGTCATCAACTGCCTTGGAGCGCCGACTTGCCACCTCCACCACCACTTCTTTCCAGGAGCCAATCGAGACGGGTTGCATAGTGGAAGAAGAAATATCGCCTCTGGACTCGGGACAGAATTCGACCCCCACCATGGACGAGAACCCTGCCACGAATTTCGTCACTGCAAATGAATTTGCTACTACTACCATGGATGCAGACCCTGATGATGAACAGGCTCGTGATGATGAAGCTAATGAATAGACTCACCCAGTGATCCAGATTTATGTAGGAACGCAATGAAATGCAGGAATACACATAAACGCAGAGATGCAGCGGAAATAAGACTTCATTTCATTAATAACAAATGACTGAAATNNNGGGCGCTGGTAGCTTATCTCTGAGAAGAGATGTGGCTGCTACTTGCATCCGTGAGAAGATGGTTACAATGAGGCTCTGGAGGACTTTTTTTTTACAATAATCGGGAATTCCAAAAGTCCTATATATCCAAAAACCTAACCCTAGGAGATGAAGCGCCAAAATTCATGTGGGCCC
>CBVK0100437522.1:0-11596 GCA_900067695.1 Picea abies | reverse complement strand
TACTAGCATTTATTTATGTTCTGCATACATTTTATATCTGGTATATTACATTGCATAAATAATTTATGACAATCAATAACATGCTAAATAAATAATGTTTCATATTAATTCACAAATATTTGTAGAGTGAACCTGTAACATTACCAATATATTCATTAGAAATCATAACAACTTAAACATCTAAAATACTACACATAGAAATAGTTCATATGTCAAATATTCAAGAGGTTTAAATGACAAACACAAATGTAGAATAATCCCAAATGTATTCAATAATAGTCATGATCTCAAAATCCGTTGTGCTCTTCATTCATGAGATAATAGTATCACCATAAAATGATGGGAAAAAAGTGCCATATTACATTCAATGGTCTTCCTTTTATAAAACAAGGAAGACATTTGACATTTTGTAACAAGCAACAATTACGTATCTTCAACTTTCTTATTTTGTCTCATGAAATTACTTAAATTTCCCATACATTTATGTAAATGAATATACAAGAGTTATAAAAAGACTCTTGAGTAGTCAATATCTCTCTATAGGCTATTCATTAGTGATATTTATTGGTGTTGGAATCACGAAATAAGATAAACGTGAATTGCATTTATTAATGATATGATTCACATATATATACATTCATGTGACCTTTGTATTCATTGTCCAAGGTCTCTTGGAATCCCGATGACTCTCCGTACACACTTGAATTTTCACACTTCGTAAATTTTGTAAATCTAATGGATTATGTTTCCAACATTCCCCCCCTTAATCCAAAGAGGTGTGTATGATTCCAAGAAGAGAGCTGAAGTATGGAAGTGTGCAGCTAAAATATCGAAGTGTGAAGGTGCTAATGACTGAACATGCTCTCTAAATATGGTGGCTTTGGGACGACCAAAAACTNNNAACATGCTCTCTAAATATGGTGGCTTTGGGACGACCAAAAACTAAATGGTGATGGTGGTTTAAGGAAGACCACAAACCACTATGGTGGTTTCAAGATGACCACAAACTATGGAACCCTACTCTAGGCTCAATGGTTCCCATAACATTTCCTAAGTTAGCTAGAAGCTGGAAGGTGATTTCTTTTGCTATTTGGAAGTGCTCTCGAATGTTGGTTTTAAGATGACCATAAAATGTGATGTAGAAGAAGACGAAATTATTCTACCAAGTGGATGTTTAAGTAAAACCACAAACCATTGTCTAGTAGAAGTTGTAAGTCTTCTACTAAGTGGATTGTCTAGTAGAAGTTGTAAGTCTTCTACTAAGTGGTGGTTTAAGGAAATACACAAACCAATCGTGCTCGCTTGTTACTGCTCGATTGATGGGACTTCGAAACTTGAATCCTGATTGTTACTCATTGATGTTGTTCCCCCCTGTCAAGTACAAGGAGATAATATGAAAATCCTTTCACTGCAAGATGTGTCAATACTCGAGAGTGAATTCTATGGTATGAATGAGATGTATTCTTGGATATTTATGACCATCACCAAGACGTTATCCACCCATAGTGGTTATCAACTCTTTCATATTTATTGTTGTTGGAACACCTATTTCAAGGATGATTTTTCTTTCCACAATGCTCACAATGATGAATATAAAAGCATTGAATTTCAACGTGGCCAACACAATGTTGGCATTTCAGAATTGTCTCTTGAACTAGAGCAGGTGAATATGAAATTTCTTGTAGCAGTTCAACACTCTGGAACTAGATCAATTTGGTGTAATCTGGATTATGAAAGGTGACATCCTTTTCGCCTTGCCAGCCCGCTCAGAGATGTGTATAAGAGACAGTCCTTTTCATATCCAATACCAGTTATGTTGTTGTTGTGCTTCACTCCTTCACAAGGTATGATGATTAGCTTGGAAAGAGGAAGTTGAACTGTACATGAATCTAAAGCTTTCTCACTAAGTTTCTCCTACCTTGGATGTTGGTGTAAATAGGAATCATCATCCTCTTCATCTTCGAAAATAGAGTTCTAAAAAAGAAATAGTTTATAATGTTTTCTAAGATTCTTTCGCTCAAGTGCATGATGAAGAAGTTAAGTTTGAGTTTGCAGCAGTGTTGTTTTGGCTTGCAAAACTTGCACACAAGTTACAACAGACTACATAGTAGTTTTGTCAATGGTGATTTTGTTTTTCATAGAAGAGAGGATTAGAGTGTTAAATAACTCTAATATTTCCTCAACTTGAGCCATATCTCATACCTCACAAGGTTTCCTCTAATTCCACCCTTTAACAATCAAATGAAAAAATGAAAGTAGCAAGTGGAGGGTGTCGAATTCTACGGAAAATGCACCACACAAGTTACAACAGACTACATTGTAGTTTTGTCAATGGTGATTTTGTTTTTCATATAAGAAAGGATTAGAGTGTTAAATAAATCTAATATTTCCTCATAGCTCATACCTCATAGGGTTTCCTGTAATTCCACCCTTTAACAATCAAATGCAAAAATGCAAGTAGCAAGTGGAAGGTGTCAAATTCTACAGAAAATGCACCTGTTTACAAGAAACTCTAGTAAACTTATAGAAAGACAAGCCTATTATGGTCAGAGGCAATGATAAGTCACATGTTCGAATTTGGTCTCTGTCATTATACCAGATCACAGTGAACTATTCAAGGAAACAAACTAAGGAAAACTTCTTCTATGGATCCCAAGCTTGTTGAAACTATGAGAGTATAAAAGTGAATGAGAAAAACAAAAGTTGAGAGGAAACCTTAAACAAACCGTCATTTATAACTAGATTTGAGCGGTGAATGAAAGAGTCTTATTTTGGTACTTTCTCAAGTGGTCCTCAGTATTCTCAAAGCCCTAAAGGAAAATTTGTCCTTCATTGTTTCCTCCACCAATATTTCAACACTAGTCTCTTTCTCTAGATCATCAAAGAGATTAAGAGCTCCACATTTTCATCTTCATCAGATCCATGTGGATGGTCCTTTCCTTTCAATAAGAAATTCTTAAATATTGATCGTTAGTGATGTAGATTTTGTTTTGTTGCAGTCAAGATGTCATAACAAGTGGTATTCAAAGGATGTCACCGACTTTCTTCATAAATTCCAAACAAAAATAGTTCAATTGCATAATGTTAAAAATAGTTGTTTCTCATACAAGAAAAAATTGCAATTTTGTACTGCTCTTATTTGCATATGTAGTGATAACATCTCTAATAGTGATCGATGAACATGAAGAAACATATAGAATATAGATTGCACATTAGAATACATGCAACATCACCAATATGTGTATCTCCTTTTAGACTTGTAAATCAAGCACGAACCCATTAATGTAAGCCCTTTCACAATCCACGTGTTGTATAGATGGAAGTTAGTTTGAGGAGATGACATTATGCTTCCATAGCATTTCACGGAGAAATTAGTGGCATGATTCTATCACCAGAGGAAACCAATTCCTCCCACTCACCAGAAATGATCAACCTTAATTCTTAATCTATTAGTAGGAAAGAATGAGTGTCGATATTTTATTTACTAGTAAGAAAACATGCAACCTTTCATACTCAATCGAGAAATATATTCCTCAACACCCAGGTGACAAAGGACGAGCCAAAAGAGCTACAAGAAGTCCATAGATGGCATGTTGTGCCAGATGATGTGAATAAAGGAGCATATCATAGAGTTTCAATGATGATTTCGGCCCATGCAGAGCACAAATCTTGGATGCTCGTGTATCAGGGCACCTTCGATGTCTTCTCTCAAGACTGGAATCCACCAAGCCAATATCTCATTATTTCAATTTCGGGAATCCAAGAGTCATCAAAATTGTATTAATATATGTATCATACTAATGAATAATATGATTCCACATTTATCTTTATCTCGTTTGTTTAGAAATTCAGAACTTTTCACACTCTGCCAAGTTCATACTAATGAATAATATGATTTCACATTTATCTTTATCTTGTTTGTTTAGAAATTCATAACTTTTCACATTCTGTCAAGTTCGTAACCCTAACGAATTACATTTCCAACAGTTGGAAATATCATTGACTCTGCTTAGTTGTATTGTCTTTTGTTCCTTGAATTTTTCTAGATGTTTTTGGTATCAATCCGATTAATGATATTCTTCCATCTTCTTCTCTGCTTCAAGTTTTCAATGAACCATCACAGGCCTGATTTGACCATCAGGAACATGAGTTATGGTTGCCTCAACACTGCACAGTCCATTTTTAATCAAATTTGTGCCTATATTTTCCTTGAATTGTGTGGTCATTTCTATTGTTGATCCATCTTTAATTACTTTTCTAGCATGTTCTCCTACTCGATATCTTTCTAATGAGGCATATCAAGCATATCAACATGTCAGTAATTAAAAAAATCGATTTAGCATCTAAAGATATTGGTCTAGTTGCAAATACATTGTTGTAGTTTTCTTGATTGATATATCTATTAACAAGATCTATGGTGGTAATGGTCTATTCACATAGTAAATCACTTTCAAATTGTTGTTGGAATTTTCTTTTTTCATAAATAGGTGAAAAATGACCTTTATTTTTATTATAAATCCAGTGCTTCTCTGAAAATGTGCATGGTTGTTATATACAGTGGTTTTTCTAACCTTCTATCTGAATGTTTTGTTTGCTATTTAAATTTATTTTTCCAGTATTGGTTGGAAACAAAACAATGCCAACATTGGATAAATAGTAGACATAAATTCTCTAGAACTTATTGGAAAAATAGTGTTGAAAAACAGTGATTTTCTAAAACTTATTGGAAAAATGAGCCTTATGTGAACACTATATGAGTCCATTAATTCCATGTCTAATTTCAAAGAAAATGTAAAGTTTATTGATATTGCCATTTAGATTCCGCGGAATCTCAAATGTTATAAATATAGAGATGCCAATTGGATTAGAAACATTAGATGATCATCCATTCAAGCCTTTGTCTCCATCACATTTGATTGCAACCATAACTTTAACAAGCACTCATGATAATCCAACCTATACTATACCAATTATTGAGCTACCTATTGGCATCGACTAACAATAGAGAACAAACCCCTATTGAATTTGAAATACCCCAATTGAATTTCTGCAACAATAAGTTTGATTTAAATAATATATTATTTTATTCCATGAACTGATATTGTTAATAATTGATTGAGGATTGAAAAAAGAACATCTCACTCCATACATGGAAATCAAGATTTCAACTCTCTACTATCATATTGTTTTACAAATATGTCTATTTTGATCATTGTGGAAAAATCAAATTGAAAGATTATCTTTGTTCCATGAAATAAACAAATGAATCTAAATTTCCTTTTCTATTAACTACACATAAGTCCTAATTTCTCTTCTTTTTTATCCATTGTCCAAAATAAAAGATTATATAGGGAAAACATAACATGATATTTGCACATCTATATGGAATTGTTGATAATCCATTCTAGCTTTCTTATATAGATCAACATCAACGAGTTGAAATAAATACAAAATTAGACATAGGTATAGAAATGTTTATGTTTCAAATTTTAGAAAATTTAAAAATATATGTAGACCCATTCAAAACGTTTAATTAACATTCATTCTTTATTGTAAGCAACTTGAAACATATCACAAATTTGAAACATAACATATGACATAACAAATTGAAATGTGTATATACAGGATGTGATCATCCTCATTCCATCAATAGTCACATGAAAATTTCTACTGTGAAAATAGAGTTTAACACCTAAGTGTTTAACACAAAAGTACAAATGAAACAAGATGAGATAGATAAATTTCAAATCATAAGTTAAAAGTCTAGGCTCATGGCCTTTGTGTATGTATTTTCTTCCAATGTTCATTCAAAATATTACATGTAACAATAGCCACAAATTTGTTTAAAATGATTCCTATGTTTTTGTGTGTCCATTCTTTACTTTGTATTGATCTACAAAATCATTCTCTTATTCCATTTGATTTTATGTCTATATTTATGAAAAAACATATGCGAATGTGGCCATTGTCTTGTGATGGTAAAGTTAAAAATAATATGAGTTTACCCTTGGATATGCTGTCATTCTAGTTCCACTCTTATATTAACAATTAATGAATAGTTGAATCGTTCAAAATTAAACTATAACATGACCATAACAAAATGGTTAAAATGTTCAAGTTAAAATGTTGAACTTCCACTCTTATCTTAACAATTAAATTTTAATGAACACAATTGATTTGGGTTAAACTATATCATGAAGTTCAAACATTTAAATATATTTCAAAACACATAATAATGTTTAATCTGTCTTGAAATATTAAATTGTAAATATTTTTAGGTATTTAGTTAACTTTATCATATCAATACTATACCAAATGTTCATTGAATTTCGAATTCTACTGTGAATTTATGTACACCAAAAAAACAATATTGCCACATCTTAAAAAAAAATATTGCCACATCTTACTATGATTTAGAGGACTGTAGCTAGAATGAAGTCAAAATTATTTTCATTGCTAAACTGATGGGTAGATATGTCAAACATTTCATCAAGAGTCGATATATAATAAATCCTTTGGAACTGGATTTCCCACAACTTCACCATCAACGTTATATATAATATAATCAAGTCTATGAGGAATCGTTTTTCGATCTAGAAGACGAAAATATACATGCTCTTAAATTTGAATATTGACAAAAGATTAAGATGTTGGCCTCATAATTTGGTGAAGTGGGAATACACATATTAGAGATAAGATAATTGCATTCATGTAAAAATAGGACAATGGGAGAGAAGCATAAAAAATACAACATTAGAATCAAATGTAACATTAGTATACAACATAATTGATACAATTACTGAATCATGCTTCTATGGTTTGCTTGTTCGTCGCATGGTCTATTTGGTGTACCCTGGCCACATCAAAGAATATCAATACTAACCATCATCTTTATTCAAAGAATGATTTTCAAGGACAAAAATGTGCTAATTTCAAACAACTATTTCAATAATATTCAAAATTATCCCAAGCACACACACACACACACTATATATATTTGCTTAATTTGTTTCCACTCAAATACTTTTCAAATTGTTCATCTTGAACCACAGTTGCAAAAGCTTCATCCTTCCCAAATCCTTCTGGAATTTGTAGTTTTCCTCAGGTTTTTCCATTTATTTGAATACGAAGCACAATCATATCATCCTTTAGGTATTGCTCTTCATCTTGAAACTCAAGTTACACATGAAGTATCAAGTCATAGTCACCACAATTCAATGACTGAAATATGTACAGACAACAACTCTTTAGAACTATTTCTCAGCCAGATTGAGTTTGAAAATAACCTGTATAGTTGTATAGTGAAATGAAGTAGCTTTAAACATTTAATTGTATTCTCTAAACCCATTATAGAATATTTTCAATAGATTCCACGTGCCAAAATAGATTTTTACCACAGGGAAATTCAAATTGCCATTTTTTTTTCTTCAAATACGGGAGCACTGCAAAACCAAAATTTAGTAATCTATATGCAGGGGATAGACTAAAGCTGGTCTTAGTGGATGATAATCATCATCATCACCCCAAATATTTTAACTAGGTCAAAACATTTCCTACCTAAGGCCCTACAATACAATAATATATTTCAAAGAAAAAAATCATGGGATTACCCCCTCGTCCATATGTGGATGGAGGATGGTATCAACTACTAGTTGCTCGCAACCCAAGGGACTCGACAAGATGCCTTTGGCCGATGGTCCAATTGAAATAACTCTTGTGACTACCTATATATAAATATACAGAGAGACATGTTAGCATACCATACAAGACCAATGCATCCTAAGTAGATTTTAGTGGTAGTTGGTGATACATCCATCATATTAGGTACATAAAGTTAGGGGATAAAGAACGTCCAATACCAAATCTTGTATGCAAAAAATTTCATGCATGGTGAATAGCATTTGACATTCATCAACGTGATTCATGTAGCAAAAGTCAAACATGGACATGGTTGAATAATATATGGCTTCACTAATTTGGCATGTTTATCAATACTTGTACTTATAGTGAAAAGAAAATGAAAAGTATTTGTATATTTAGCAGCGTTTCCATTCAGAGTTTTTGGATTATAGTAAAATGTAATGTATATATTCCCGACATCATGTAATGGAAGTTACTTTATCCAAATCGAATGTAAATAATTATATGGAACTTTACATCATTGCAAACATAAAGCCAATACAAACTTGTGATGGCCAATTCTAAGAGTAGAACTAACACTTATAATGATACATTTATGGAAATAATTCTTCATACCAAAAAGAATAATAGAGAAGCCAATACAAATTTGTGATGATCAATTCTAAGGCTAGAACAAAGGCTTATAATGATGCATTTATGAAAATAATCCTTTCTTCTTACCAAAAGGAATAAGAGGTGAAATCATGTAAACCTAATTCAAAAGTAAATGTATAAAGATGAACAAGTACCTCATTAACTGTAAAGAGTTGTCTCTTTTATCAAAGGAATCAAAATCGATTTCAGTCTATAGACATGTATACATCCTTTTATGAGACCATGACTTGCATACGACATATTTTAAACTTTTATGTCAAAGTTATGCAATAAAAATCCTCCCATTTTTCGATTATCAAATGAAGGTGCCGGATAAATGAAGTCCATTTCACCTTTATATATACTAGTCAATCGTTCATGTTGACCATGTTGAGGTTGGCCTAGGAAAACAATACAAGGCATGGTAAGAAATACATAGGGTCTAGTCTTTTTCTAGTTCTTACTATTAATAATTTTGTTTGTAGATATCAACTATTTTTAGCACTATTTTTTAGCAATCCTCATGTGAGGAGATATTTTTATTACTAAGTCTATTTTATAGGAAGTTGAGGATATGTTCTTAACATCCATCTCCAATTTTCTCACAAACTTGTATTATAAATAATTATTGAGTTTAATACAATGGAAAGCACAGTTTTGAGGAAGCCATGCTCTCCCTTTTGTAATCTTTCATTGCTAGCTTTGTTTTGGCTCAACCTGATTTCTTTAGTGTGCCTTTGCATCTAGATCAACATCCAACCACTTATGGCCAATGTTCCACCAAGTTTCCAGGACAGGGGAGTGTGGGAGTGGGGAGACACACAAGGGGGACATGTGGAAGAACCAAGCACCCCCTTAGCGAAATGAGGGACGAGGGGACGTCTGGTTCCCTAGAATAGGGGTAACTATCTCTAAAAATATAAAAATAAAAATAACAATGATAAAATCTCAACAACAACAATTAATCCCTTGCAAATTCATCATTGTGCAATGTAAATACTGAATAGTAAACAATGAAATGGTACTAAATTCAAATTTGTAAATGATATAAACATGATTCAAATTCAAATTCAATAACGAAACACATTGATTCATAAATAATAAATGAAATAGAAATAGTAAAATATTGATACATTGATTTAAATTTAGCATTCATCATTCTAGAATTTAATTAGTACTAAGAAAAATAGTAGATAATAAAATCTAAACTAGTAAATTGAAATTACTCAAAATAAAAAATAGTAAAGAGTGACAAGTCAAAGACTTGGCTTGAGGTCATCAATATCTAGAGTCAAGAATTAAAACTGAAAATCAACAATGGACAATGAACATTGAAAATAAAATAAGCACCGAGTCAATCTCATTAACCGGTCCTCTACATCCATCTACTGCATAAAGTCATTAGGATGATCAATCAAAATGTCACTATCTGAGTCAGAGTCACTCTCATGTGTTACCATTTATTATGAGAGATAATCTATTTTACTGCTGTAATTTTTTTCTTACTACTATTATAACTGATTTACTGCTCATATTTCATACATTTATTCCATGTTCACCTCATCCTTAGGAATTTTCTTGTTCTCTAGTGTTTGGAGATCTTGTTGAATTCACTCTTGACCTAAAAAGCCTCTTCTCTAGGCTTGAATCCTCTTCACTCCAAATCTGGAATTTATCTTACTTCACCACCTCTTCTTCACTTTACTTATCCTTATCTTGGTGGTAGTGTTAGTAGTCACCCCAAGGGGCCCTAGAGTTGATTGTGTCTTGCCTAGAGATCCTTGAAAGCTACTGCCTAAGCCGCCCTTGTGTTGGATACTATTCATTCACTAAAGAGAGGGTTGTTTCCTAAGTGATAGTGGTGACATCTTCCATGTTCCACTTGTCTTATTGCCTTGTGAAGGTTTTTCACTTGGTGCTAGATTGTGTGGTAACAATGACAAAGTCTCAATTCTATCAAAATAAGCAAACATGCAAAATTATATGCAAGCATCACCAATGGATATTGAGCATTCATAGAAACCTCAAATTTTGAATCCAAGAACCTTGCTTACTTTTCAACTAAATGTTAACAATATTCAAAAGAATGTAGAAGCTTGAACACAAACTTACAATATTAATTGTACTTAACTAACATGACACATTAAAACAGAATCAAGTTAAAAAGGCTAGCAAGGAATCCGATTGTAAATTTTTACTATACATATCTCTAATTCTAGGGATCATCTTTGCAACTTCTTATATTATAGTTTCTCCTATACAACCACCTCCTAAAAAAATAATGAAATTTTGAATTGCATTAAGCTTTAAAATTGGAATAATTATTTGATTATTTAAAGAACTTTGAAAGAATGTGAAGCTAAGTAGAGAGTCATTTTGTATAAACTAATTTTTTTATACAAAAGTTACATATTCAAGTATTAGACACATCCTTTGATGATAAACAATCGATAACCATGTTTTCTATGTATGTGATTATTGACCTTCTAACTAAAATAGATATATCTTAACCCTCAATTTACTAATGAAAAGATATAAAAGGTCACCCTTTTTGGGTGCCATCAACTTTCTTTTCATTCTTAGTGCAACACGTCTTATGCTACTAAAGCTACAAAAATGTGTTCTAAAGTTGAAGATGCCGATAATAAAATTCAAACAAATTGTTACATGTTCTTGAATAATGAAGACAACAAAAACTTGGGATCTAGTTGACCAATGAACATGCACAATATTTGTCACCTAAAAATCATTCTAAATAAAGTGATGTGCATACTTCCAATTTTAAAAAAGATAACTAAAAAAAATCGATTTAGCATTTCAAGATATTGGTCGAGTTGCAAATACATTGTTGTAGTTTTCATGATTGATAGCTCTATTAACAAGATCTCTCATGGAAATGGCCTATTCACATAGTAAATCACTTTCAAACTGTTGTTGGAATTTTTTTTCATTAATAGGTGAAAAATGACGTTTATTTTTATTATAAATCTAGTGCTTCCTTGAAAATGTGCATGGTTGTTATATATAGTGGTTTTTCTAACCTTCTATATGAATGTCTTGTTTGTTACTCATATTCACTTTTCTAGTATTGGTTGGAAACAAAACAAAGCCAACATTGGATAAACAGTGGATGTTAATTCTTCGACACTTAAGAAAATGTTTTTACAACCACTACCATAAAATAGTGTTGGAAAACAATGCTTTTCTAAAATTTATTGGAAAAATAAGCCTTATGTGAACACCATGAGTCCATTAATACCATGTCTAATTTCAAAGCAAATGAAAAGTTTATTGATAATGCCATTTAGATTTGGTTGAATCT
>CBVK0100437521.1:0-11600 GCA_900067695.1 Picea abies | reverse complement strand
ATGCCTTGACCATCTATTCGAATCCAACCACCTTCAGAAATTGAGGGATTGTTCCCTGATTTGCCTTAAAAAACCCAAAATTTGCTAAAAATAAAGGGTAGCACTCCCCCAAAAGGGTGCATAGGGCGCTCAAACACTCCCCCAAAGAGGCCCAGGGAGTGCCAACACTCCCTGAAAGTGGATAGGGGAGCGCTCCTCTCCAAAATTCATTTTTTAGTGGTTCTTTTAGTGTCAAAAGATTTTTACTCCCTGTCAAGTGACTTATCTTCTTCAAAACTAGTCTTTGGGGTGTCTTAAGTGTCTTTGTGATGTTGTTAGAGGCACGACATGGGCAAGATGGCAGTATGATGTTTATGACACTTGCAACACTTGTGGTCAAGATGCGACACTNNNATGATGTTTATGACACTTGCAACACTTGTGGTCAAGATGCGACACTTGCGGACAAGATGTGACACTTATAACACTTGTAATGATGACACTTGCGACACTATTGAAGTGAGTAATTTTGATGTGTAACACTTTACAAAACTAAATAGGAGGAGCAAGACTATAATTTAAAGTATGTTTGTTATTGAATCCTCATAATTATTAATAAACAATGAATAAATTTGACAATTACATTCAAAGAAGGGGTAGGGTTCAGAGGGATTAAATCTATCTTATGGTAAACCTTGTTGAAGTAGCAAAATTTGAGAAAGGTTTGCATCTCCACAGATTTGGACCATTTTTATAGATATGGAATTAAGATGAATCTTTTCAATGAGAAAATAAAATAAATCTAATAAACTCAAGAAAACATTAAAAAATATACATGATTAAGAAGGTGATGAATAATGAAGTAATAATGTTCAATGATGAGAAGGTAAATAATAACAAAGTGATATGATAAAGATATTGAATAAGATATCTATTACATAGTAATCAATTTCAAACCTTTCTCTTAGCCACACCCACTTCCTTTCTCATTTTTTCATATCAATCGTTTGAAAATGAATGTTGAAATCCAAGACATTTCAAACTTTTAAATCAATATGTTACAATAAAAGTGAGACCTTGATGTTGTTTCTCATTTTTCTAATGTTGATCCATGTGATTTAAGAAGTGTTAATACCGAAGCAACTCTCAATGGAATTTCCCTAGATTTACCTTTTTTCAATAGGTATAAAAGGGACAGTTTATAATACTTAATCCCATGGAACCCCCACACGAGTAAGAAACCCAATTTTCTTGGAATGAAGAGGAAATCAAAGAGTCAAATCAATCACAATTAGTGGAGCTACTACGAAAGAAACCAAAGTTGGGGATCTTCTTGTTCCATTGCTTGATTTTCTTGAATTGAGAGGAAATAAAAAGAGTCAATTTATCCCATAGTTAATGAGGCCCCTTCTAAAGAATCCAAATTTGGGGATATTAGAAACTAGATTTGGGGATCTTCTTGTTCCATTGCTTGATTTTCTTGAAATTGAGAGTAAACACAAATAGTCAAATTAGCCCATAGTTAATGAGGCCCCTACTAAAGAATCCAAATTTGGGGATATTCATGTTCCACTTCTAAATTTGAAGTAGTGGAGACATCATCGATTGTGAGATGTAAGTAAGTAAACCCTTTATAATTTGGTTAATGATGTGTCTTCTCTCTATTCTAAATATTATTTGCATTCATCTACAAGAATCCATCTAAACTTGATGTTTGTGGGCGATGAACACGAACCAGGGCATTGGCGATGGCGACTAGGGTTTTGCCCTGCATTGGCTTAGTGGTAGATTGCGGATTGTCGGGAGGGGCCACAACCGAGGATGGGTCCTAACTGGTCCAGCGCGGTGTGTGTTTGTCGAGCTAGTTTTTCGGGGTTGCTCTCCCAACACTCTTGTTTGCACATTTACACTCTTTTTTTCTCACATGCATGGAGGCGTCCAAGGATGCAGCATTTTTTTCGGATCCATGTGGGGAGTGGGGTAATCTCTTGGCAGGGGATCCAAATATTTTTTTCAATGTTTCAGAGGGGGGTTTGGCAGTGAGCTCCGTGGGTTCGAGGTTTGTGTTGTCAACAGCCCCATGCTTGGATTTATTAAAAACAAATGTTTTTTCTTCTTTGGAAGACTTGGTATTTTCCTCTGAGTTGGTTAGTGGGTCACCTCTTTGGTGGGTTTGGGCCATGGGTTGGATCTTTATCCGGCTCTGTCAGAGGGTAGTTTTGAGTGCCTTGGTCCTGACCCGAGGGATTTCTTTGATTGGGACAGCTGGGGTACACAACATAATGGTTTGTTGGAGTCGGTCTCAAATGTCCCTTTTTCTCTGTCTGAGGTCTTCAATGACTCGGGCACTTTTCTAGAGGCTACAGTGATTGTGGGGGCGCTTTTTCAAGGGGTTGGGGTATCAGATGGAACTACTGGGAGATCTGCATCTCCTCTACATAATTCAGGTTCTCAATATTTTGATAGAGCAGGAGCTAAGGTGGGTCACAAGCCCACGGGGGGTTTTAAGAATTCAGCGTACAAAGGTGCTCAGTGTGCTCGGGACAGGGTTGATTCAGAAAGATTGGTTTTCGGTGAGGACATTGACATGGACCGTGTGGTGGAGTTTTATGAGCTAGCAGTGGTGGGAAGGGCACACGGAAAGTGGTTGGGAATTGTTTTCTTGTAGTATTGGGTGGAAAATACTTGGGGGCGAAATATCATGTGACCCCCAAGTATCAGACTACTAGCTAAGGGATAGTTTGATTTCCTTTTCTCTGCCATCGATGATGTAATTTGGGTGTTGTCAAAAATTTGGAGGTATGGTTGGGACGCCAATTGTCCTTAAACAATGGAATCCCAATTTTGATTCTAAGCGAGAGCTAGTGGATGTGGTACCCATCTAGGTTCAGTTATCGAGCCTTCCTATGCAGTATTGGAACTCTGTGCATTTTTCAGCCATTGGAAACAAATTGGGAGAGTACATTGAAGCGAATATGTCTTTTGTGGAAACTGGATTGATGTTTGTCGCCAAGATATTGGTGAAGCTGGATATTCGCCCGGGTTTACTTAAGGATTTGACTATTGCGAGGGTGTCTAGATCCTTTATTCAACCTTTCGATTATGAAGGCATCCCCTTCAAGTGTCATAGATGTCATATCTATGGACACGGTGTTGCGGAGTGTAAATTTCCTTTCAAGGGGAAGTTGTGAGGATTGGTGGTTGTTGCGAGGGTGTCTAGATCCTTTATTCAACCTTTCGATTATGAAGGCATCCCCTTCAAGTGTCATAGATGTCATATCTATGGACACGGTGTTGCGGAGTGTAAATTTCCTTTCAAGGGGAAGTTGTGAGGATTGGTGGTTGTTGATCATGTTGTTATGTTGAGACGATCGAACTTGGTGCATGGGGAATCAAGGGTTATCCCTGTGGAGGCATCAAACATTCTTGTTTCAAGATTGGGCAGGGGGTAACACCCCTGTTCATCTTTTGAATTTCGATCGATTGGTTTAGGCACGGTTTGGCCAAAGGTATAGAAATCAACAAATATGGCTTGTCCAAGGTCCCTCCTAGTGCGGGGTAAGTTGTGGACTCCCATTTCTCAGGTTGTCTCTACTTTAAACTATGATTTGTTGTTTTCGTCGGGAAGTTTGGGGGATGTTTCTATTTCATCTTTGGGTTTCTCCATTGGTCTTACTTAGCCACGCATTGTGGCAGCTTTATGTAATATTTCTACTGTTGGGGTTTTCTACCCTCCTCCACTTAGTACCCCGATAGCCACTCTTGAGGGTAACCTGGAGCCGGGGTCACATTGTGAATTAGGGGTTTCTTCTCCTATGGTTACCGCTGAGGTTGTGGGTAATTTGGATATTTCTTCTACTGGTCTTGACACCATTTCGGAGCTTTCTCCTTCCCTTACTACCTCTCCTTTGGATTTGTATGGGAACCTTCCCCACTTTGTTGCCCAGTCGACTTTTGGAAACTCATCTTCTGATGGGACTTGGGTCCATTATTCTCTTCATAACAAAGCCATTTTAACTGAGGACTATTGTGTGTGTGGTGTGGAGGAGCTCGTGGGGCATGAGTTCAGTTTTCTACCATGGGCACCTTCTTCGACTCGAGGTCGAGGCAGGACATCACATTTACTCTTGGCACAAGACCGGGCCAGAATTGACTTGGCCTTGGGTAGACAATATTCCATTGAATGGGCGCTTAGAGCAAAGCATTCCCATGAAGTGATTTCCCTATGAAAATCATTTCCTTTAACTGTATGGGGTTGGCAAACCCTACAAAAAAATTGTCTTTAAAAACATTAGTTGAAGTTGTCCCTCTAGATGTTATTTTTCTACAAGAAATTATGGGGATTAGTGAATTGGTGGTTTCCTCGTTAGAATATTTGCTGCCAGGTTGGTCCTTTACGATGGTGGATGCAAAGGGTCACTCTGGGGGTTTGGCCACTAGATAGTCTCTTCAGAAGTGCAACTATAAACGGATTTGGGGTTTTGAGTCAGGGATCGGTCTCAATGTTTTCTCTATTGAGTTGGGTCGTTCTTTGACTCTGGTAGGTCTCAATGTTTTCTCTATTGAGTTGGGTCGTTCTTTGACTCTGGTAAACATCTATGGTCCTTACATTGATAGGTAGCGTTATTGGGAATCACTGGAAAAAATTTATTGGTTCACTGCAAAGGAGGTTGTTTTGGGTGGCGATTTTAACTTCTCCTTAGGCACAGCGGAGGTCTGGGGTCCTCGAACAAAACCAGACCCTTTGACCAATTACTTTATACATTTTTTGGATCAACATGTGTTTCTAGATATTGAGCCTATAAAAATACAACTGACTTGGAGGAATAGGCGGACTAGGGATGAACGTGTTGCTAAACAACTAGATCATTTCATTCTAAAGGAGGAGCTTGTTGAATCCTTGGCCCTTGTCCATCAACGGGTTGCCTGTAGCGGTGAATCGGACCACAATCTGATTGTCCTGGATTTATGTGGTAGCGTTTGTCATGCTCCCAATCCTTTTAAATTTTACGAGCGATGGTTACAGGATCCAGATTACCAAGCCTTGGTACGTAAGTTATGGATTCCCATCGGAAAAAATCCAGCTACTCATGCTGCTATAATTTTTTTGGATAACCTCAAAAGAATCAAACATGCAACCATCTCTTGGGCACATGAGAAAAAATTAAAAGAGGAGCAGGAGTTAATACACATTCAACAGACTCTGATGGATTGGCAGGTTGGCAATGGTAGGGGGTATTGTTCCAGGGAGGACAAAGAAGATCTGGTCAGATTAGAACTTAGGCGGAGGGATCTTTTGGTCGATAAGGAAGGTTTGTGGAGACTCAAAAGTCATGATATTTGGCTTACTTGTGGGGATGAGAATACAAAATTCTTTCACTCTTTTTCCAAAGGTAGGAAAATGACAAACACTATTTGGGGTCTATTAAATTTTTAAATTAAAATAAAGTACCAAGGCAAGTGTTTCTCGTCCCTAGGCGCCTAAGGGGGAGAAAGTGCCTAATGTGGGTCCTAGTCACTATTGAGTTGGGTCATTCTTTGACTCTGGTAAACATCTATGGTCCTTACGTTGATAGGCAGCGTTATTGGGAATCACTAGAAAAATTTTCTTGGTTCATTGCAAAGGAGGTTGTTTTGGGTGGAAATTTTAACTTCTCCTTAGGCGCAGTGGAGGTCTAGGGTCCTCAAACAAACCCAGATCCTTTGACCAATTACTTTATACATTTTTTGGATCAACATGTGTTGCTAGATATTGAGCCTATAAAAATACAACCGACTTGGAGGAATAGGCGGACTGGGGATGAACATGTTGCTAAACGATTGGATCATTTCATTCTAAAGGAGGAGCTTGTTGAATCCTTGGCCCTTGTCCATCAACGGGTTACCTGTAGCGGTGAATCGGACCACAATCTCATTGTCCTGGATTTATGTGGTAGGGTTTGTCATGCTCCCAGTCCTTTTAAATTTTACGAGGGATGGTTACAGGATCCAGATTACCAAGCCTTGGTACGTAAGTTGTGGATTCCCTTCGGGAAAAATCCATCTACTCATGTTGCTATACTTTTTTTGGATAACCTGAAAAGAATCAAACATTCAACCATCTCTTGGGCACATGAGAAAAAATTGAAAGAGGAGCAGGAGTTAATACACATTCAACAGACTCTGATGGATTGGCAAGTTGGAAATGGTATTGGGTATTGTTCCAGGGAGGACAAAGAAGATCTGGTCAGATTAGAACTTAGGCAGAGGGATCTTTTGGTCGATAAGAAAGCTTTGTGGAGACTCAGAAGTCATGATATTTGGCTTACTTATGGGGATGAGAATACAAAATTCTTTCACACTTTTTCCAAAGGTAGGAAAATGACAAACACTATTTGGGGTCTTACATGGGGTGATGGTCAAACTGTTAATTCTTTTTAAGGTCTGTTTGCTTTGGGGATCTCTCATTTTAAAGATCTTTTCAAGGCACATGTGGGAACCTCCATTGCATAAATTGTTAAAGTTTCCAGGCTATTCCCTCGTTTTGTGGAGGAGGAATATCATATGTCCTTGATGGAGGAGGTCACAAAAAAGGAATTATTGGAAGTATTGCACTCTTTTCAAAAAGGTAAAAGTCCAGGTCTAGATGGTTGGTCGATTGAATTTTATGAAATAGTGTTGAGACATATGCTGAAACAGTGCTGAGACATATGTTGAAACAGTGTTGGAACATATGTTGAAACAGTGCTGAGACATATGCTAAAACAGTGCAGAAACTGGGTTTGGCATTTAACTTTGACTGAAAAATCAGCGAGACTGAAACTGGGTCAGGATCTGAAAATTTTAACAGGGTCTTACACGGGGTGATGGTCAAACTGTCAATTCTTTTGAAGGTCTGTCTGCTTTGGGGATCTCTCATTTTAAAGATCTTTTCAAGGCACATGTGGGAACCTCCATTGCAGAAATTGTTAAAGTTTTCAGGCTATTCCCTTGTTTTGTGGAGGAGGAATATCATATGTCCTTGATGGAGGAGGTCACAAAAAAGGAATTATTGAAAGTCTTGCACTCTTTTCAAAAAGGTAAAAGTCCAGGTCCGGATGGTTGGTCGATTGAATTTTATATGGGTTTTTTCGACTTGCTGGGTAGTGATATATTAAAAGTGGTGGAAGAATCCAAGATAAATGGTCATATTCATGATCCACTAAATTCCACTTTCATAGCATTAATTCCCAAGGCGGATAATCTCTCCTCCTTTGATGATTTTCGACCTATTTCTTTATGCAATTGTCTTTATAAGATCATCTCTAAAGTTATCAGCAGGAGACTAAAAGACATTCTTTGTAGGCATATTTCAAGTGAAAAGTTTGGCTTTCTAGCGGGCAGACAGATTCATGAGGTTATTGGGGTTGCTCAGGAAGGCCTACACAGCACGAAAAGCCGAAAACTTAAAGGGGAGGTTATAAAAATTACCTATCGAAGGCCTATGATAGGGTAAATTGGATTTATATTCAGATTTTGTTGATATAGCTTGGCTTTGGGGTGGCTTTCACAAATTGGATTATGGGTTGCCTCACTATTTTTTCTTTCTCCATTTTGATTAATGGTTCTGCATCCTCATTCTACAAATTGGAAAGGGGTGTTAGACAAGGATGACCTCTCTCTCCGCTCCTTTTTCTATTGGTTGTTGAATGTCTTAGTCGTTTCTTTCTTGAGGCAAATACTACAGAAGATTTTAGTGGCATAAAAATATCTCTGGGTTTATATATCTCTCATTTACTCTTTGTTGATGATATATTAATTTTCTGTGATGGCTCTAGAAGGGACACTGAAAAGATTTGTGAGGGCCTAACTCTTTTTAAACAGGCAACGGGTATGTTAATCACTGAGCAGAATTATAGTATTACCCTTGCATACATGGATGGGGCAGAGTCTTTATTCATCACTTCTAGGCTCCCATTTTGAGTTTTTGACTTGCATGAGAGATCGAAATATCTTGGGTTTCAGTCAAAACCAAATGACTATAGGAAGTCATATGGTTGTGGCTCATTGCAAAACTTAAAAAAAGATTAAAGGTTTGGAGCCATCATTGTTTGTCCTGAGTTGGACGTTTAGTTCTTGTAAAGGCGGTGTTGGAGGCTATCTCGATATACTGGATGTCTTTATCTTGGATTCCAAAAGGTATTTTGGAAAAGGTCAGGAGGTTGTGCTTTTCTTATCTATGGCAGGGGAACAAGGATAAAAAGGTATTCCCTGGGTTCGATGTGAGTGGATTGTTGTTCCAAAGGCTTTGGGGGGCTAGGGTTTAAAGAATGTTTTTTCATTTTCAAAATCAATTGCAGCAAAGTGCTCTTGGCACCTGATAAAAACTACCAACCTCTGGACTAGAGTAGTTTATCAAAAATATATATCCTCTCACTACTATAGACTGGATCTGAAATACAAACAAAACTTCGACGAGTATTTCTTTTATCTGGAAAGCTTTGATTAAGGCATTTGATCTCATTGGGAATAGCCTGGTTTGGTGGGTTGGTTCTGGTCTGTCGGTACGAATTGGCATGGATTTGTGTCCTGGTTGCAAATTAGGACACTTATTACCTGAGGGACTCATAATAGATTGGCTCATGGCAGTTTCTACTATCTTTCACAGGTCAAGGATCCCATACATTCAAATATGTGGCATCAAGGTTGGTTGTCGGGGCACGGGCTAGGTATCTTTGAGGAGGACCTCATACATTGGGACAGATATTTACAGGCACTCAGGGATGCCTCTATTCGACTAGTTGATAGAGATGATGAATTAATTTGGGATGGTGTCGGGGATGGAGAATATACCGCTCGTGCGGGATATATAAAATTATGTGTGGATTTACATCAGAGAGATACTCTTTGGTGGTGGAAGAAGATATGGAAACAACATTGTCCGGTGAAAGGGAAGCTTCTGGTTTGGTCGATTCTGGCAAATAAATTACCTACTTGGGATAATTTACAAAAACGTCTTTTCTTTGGTCTGCGATGATGCGCTCTCTGCAAAACACACTTAGAAACAATGGAGAACCTCTTTTTACAATGCTCTTATGTTAGGTATGTTTGGGAAATTTCCAGGATTTTGATGCCCACTCTCAGGTGTTGGCAGGGAAACACTTTTGAATTGGCTTTACAGTCATGACTTGGTGTGTGGGGGCATGATGAGAACATGGCTTTTCCTATAATTCTAGCCTAGGGATTTTGGATCACTCGGAATAGGTATATATTCCATGATGAATACATATCATTCGAAAGAGTTTCATTCAATAGTATTGGGATTTTGGGTTCTTTTCACAGTCCAGGTGGTGGTGATTTTGCACAACCACGCATTACCAGGGAGGTGACCCCGACAATAATCATTTGTGGGGTATTTTCGATGGATCTTCCTCATCTGAGCAGATTATGGGTGGTAGGGGCGACTGCCTTTACATCACTAATACACATTTATTTACTCTAAAATCTCGATTGGGGGCAGTGACAAACAACTACTTAGAATTAACGGATTTAAAACTTTTATTATTATTTGCAATGGAGCGGGGTTGTCAGTCACTTCAAGTATTTTGTGATTCATTAATAATCATCAATTGGGCTAATGGTGTTCACAGTTGTCATGTATATCTATTCCTTATGATGTTAGAGGATTTACTTCGTATTAAAAGTTTATTTGACTCCATCTCTTTTTTCACATATTTACAGGGAGTGGAACCAATTGGTGAATGGGCTTTCCAAAGAATCATCGCAGCTAGCTTAAGGACAATGGTATATTGAAGAACATTCATCAACAGGAATTCATGGATTCTATCATAGACCTTTTCATGATATTCAGGATTCATGAACATTTTGGCATCTTTTTTGTGAAGGAACTATTTCTGTATTTGTTGGGATATGTGATGTATTTTTGATACAATACTTGTTGGTTGGTGGGATATACCCACTATTTTGAGGACAAATGTCGGTAGTTTTTCTTTTATATTGAGACTGAATTTGAGACAATCGGGTATGATACTAGAAACATTGATGACTGATAAGCATCATTTGTTTTTGAGCTACAATTTGTTGGATAATATATACAAGGTTATTCCTAATAGCTTGTATATATCTATGTATGTAATTTTGTTATAATTTAATGAAATTATGAATTTTTTCGAGGAAAAAAAAAAATCCCTCTAAATGTGTACTCTAGGATTAGAAAAAATAGATCTCAATGCCTTAAAATTATGTTTTGTTTCCCATTTCCACAATACAAACTCCAAAGTTGAGTTGGTGAAAGAAAGAAATGTGCAGAAAAAGGGAACTGGAAATGTGTACTATTGGACTATTTGCACTGTAAAAACAATAAATCAAATATCAAATTGTTGTGCACCATATTATTATTGCTAAAATTAATGTACCAAATCATTTTGCATTATATCCTGAAATCAATGCATCAAATTGTTTTTCACTAGACCTTTGCTAAAATCAATGCACTAGAACATTTTGCATTGTATTGTTGTCAAAATCATTGTAATGGATTATTTTTCACTATACCATTGTTCAAATCAAAGAACAAACTCCTTTTATAGTGTAGCATTGTTGTAATCAATGCACCAAATCATTTTTGAATGTACCATTATTGAAATCAATGCACCAAATCAATTTACAATGTATTGTTATTGAAGGATGCACCCACCATGGGATCATTTTCCATTGTTATTGAATAAATGCACCTTATCTATATGCAAATCACACCCAACAAAAGAAACTCTTAAACTTGACACTACAACAAGCATCTTGTATCTAGCTCATATAATAACAACTTTAGAACATAGTATTCTCGTAGTTTTTGGTGAAAACAATAATTCTCTCATATTCAAAGACCATCATCAACATGAAATTAAAAACTCATGTATTCAAAAGGCTACCTAATCATCCCCTAGAATTAGTGACTTATCATAACCTTATGTGTAATGAATAGATTTTTTTCTTGGATGAGTTTTTAGGTTTGGGGATTATAAACATATGTTTTTCTTCATGTTTATTTCTCATATATCAAAGATGGATATGATTTACTAGAGAATGGCATAGTGAAGGCTCTTCAAACTCTCTTAGAGAAATTGTTTGAATTGTATAATTTCCTTCCATTGATTTCTTCTTTCATGTATACCTTAACCAATTGTTACGTTGTGATAATGTATTTTTTATTAGCTCAATGTTGCAGTGGTTTAAATCAATCCCTCTTGTTGCTTATTTCCCTAGATGATGGATGATGTTTTCTTGACAAAATTGGATTGTTATTGGCCTTAGAGCATGCATCATGTTTGTGCTAGCAGATATTTCTTGATTCAAAGGGATTTCTTTGATAGGATCAAATAAATAATTGCATTGTTCTAGCCTTATGTTTGATAGGTAACCTTGTTGTCATTTTCTAGGATTTAGGGGGGTGATATAGATAATATCCAAAGAGTATATTTGAGTGTTATAAATATGTTGGGAAAGGGAAATAATCAAACATTTTTGGGTATGTGTTATATTCTTTGCACAAGTAGTAGTGTCGCATTTTTGGGTGGTTTTTCGGCACATGGTTTTTTTACGATGGTTTTCTATTTTTGATTAAGGAATTAGGGTTGTTGACTAATCCA
>CBVK0100437520.1:0-11600 GCA_900067695.1 Picea abies | reverse complement strand
AGAAAATGACCAGAAAATGAAAGTGCTCAAAAATTGAAACTGAGCTTACGAGGAGATGCATTGGCCTTAGGCGAGTTTGTTGGAGTTGATTGTTTCGTACAATTCCAAGTTTAACCCCTTGAAACTTCCTGCGCAATTATGGAATGATACTTCTGATACTGGTTTCGGTTTCCTGGTTTTCTGGGTTTTTGGTACTAGCCAAAACTAGGGTTTGACTTTCTGGAGAATTTGGCCACTAAAAAATTTTGTTCAAGCTGCCACAATATGCGCCAAGGAAGGGTGCACTTCCCAAGATAGTTTTTGGTCAAAAATTCCTCTTCAATAAAAAGACCTAATTTTCTTGTATGACAACAATGACATTTTTAGATACCTAGTGAAAGAAACGATGACATTTTCTTGTAAGTCAAGCTCTGATACCATGTTAAGTTTTATTGTTGTTATTAGGTTATTTCCAAATTACATGAGCATTCAATGCANNNNCAAAACAACAACATAAAGAGGATCACTGAAAGAAACACAATCACAAGTTACACAACATTTTATCCTGGGAAATCCTCATGGGGCATAAAACCCAGCAAAAAATTCCTCAATAATATATTTCCAAGACTAAGACAAAACCACCAAAGATAGACCAAGACTGAGCATGCGCCTCTCTTCTCCTTCCTCCTACATTTGCAATTTCCTTCAAGATATGCGCACTACATGAGTGAGTGTGTTTATTCAAATGAGTCATCATCCTCACATATAAATACAAGTTGAGGAGGCGCTACGGTTATGTATCTTCACTTGGTGGGGATGACTTCTCCTAAATGTGGTTAAAACCACTTTATAATTACTAGGGAACAACTTTACAAATACCACTATACAAATGCAGTTTGACCAATCCACAAAAGGGGATTTGATCTTATACAAGACCTAACTTGATCAATCCGCAAAAGGGGATTTGATCTATAAGATAATAACTCAAGTTTAATTAGAATATTCTTCGAAGTTACAATATTTCAACAGTTTGGCTTCTCTTGGCTTGTAGGAAAGGTGATGAATAAATTTGGGCATGATATATTAGGTCAAGTGTTTTCAAGTTGGAGATTGTTTAAATGTGCCAACTAATTTCCCATGCAGATCAGATTTCTTAACTCCCAGTATTTTGCAGTTAGTTGAACCAAGTCAGCTAAAAATAGAATATGGATGCATGCACACTAAAGTGATCAGTTTGTGTAACTGTTTGATCATTTTATTATCAGTTTGTCTAACTGTTTGATAGATGCTATATATCTATGCATACCCTTAGAGACAAAAGTAGGCAGTGTGTGAAGATGAGTGAGAAGATGGTTATAAGCTTGTGTTTGGATGTTGTAATTCTCCCTTTATCAATAAGAATATTGATTATCATTGCCCCATGGATGTTTCCCTTTTGAAGGGTTTTACCACGTAAATATTGTGTTCATTGTGTAATTGTTGCTTGCTTTATTGCTTCCATTAAAATCTTGTTCCGTTTATGCTTCTGCTGCCCAACATTATAGAGTGTCATTCTTGTTGTCGTCATCTCACCTTATTGGAATAGGTCTTAAAGGGGCGAGGTTGACTGTATTTTCGTGGTGATTTTAGCGAAATGGTTACCACTCAACCCCCTCTCTTAAGCCAACTGAAGTCTATGCTATTGGGTGCAACCCTCAACATATCCACCTTTGCGCCTACCTGTCTGCCCATGAGGGTGTGCTTCTCGAAGCACTTTCAAAAAACATACATATCCATGTGCAAGTGCCCCCTATTCTGTTCTTTGTAGGATGACCTTGAATTCATGATGCATTTTTGTATGGCACCATGTTTCCTGGTTATGTGGGCTCAAACATGGTTTCCTAATGAAAGACGACATGCCTTCTCTATCTGTTACTGCATTTATGTCGTCACTGGTATTCTCTATGATATTAGAATGTACTTCTCTGTATATGTTTTCAAAGTTCCATTTCTGATTTATTCTAGGAAAAATATCATGGAAAGAATTGTCAGTACATTACTTATCATTGGACTTATCATTGCATTTTTTTTTTCTACATACTGTAAAAATAATTTTGGTTTCTACACATTTTTTTTCTTGTCATGTCAACTTTCCATAACATTTTCTTATTAGTTACACTTTTGCTATCAACTCTGTTTGTTGAGGACCGTGTTGGTTTGGTCAATGCTTTGAAGGTATACAAAACTACTTTAATGGCCTGTCTTCTCAGTATTGTTGCGTGAAAATTTTCCCTGATGATATTCTTGTGGAAATATCAGTAAGGGTAGCTTAGATGTCTGTAGTCTGTACCTGAATTTCCAATTCACAACATATTGTTGGTTGTTCTGCAGGATCAGTTGCAACATCTTGCTGGAAAACAGTCTGGTTTCCTTAATTCTCTTTCACCAACTGTTAAAAACCGAGTGCCAACATTGCAAGAACTTCAGGTGCGTTTCAGTATCATTAAAAGCTAACTATTTTGTATTTGTTTGTAGATTTTCAATGGCCTTTATTGCGGTGTATGTACCATGAATCCTGTTGGTTGCCTGGCAAGTGCAAAAAGATATTTCCACGAATTAGTACCACCATGGGGGGTACGGTTTTGCATAGATTCATATCGCTTTGAATCAAATCTTGGTGAAGTCTATTCTTGTCTTCTAATCTTTTGAAACAACAGTTTCCTGACATGTGCATTTACTGAGAAGAATATTAGCCCCTATAGAGACTATCCAAGAAAATGTTCAGGTTAGTTAGATTGTACATTAGATTTTCAACTAGCAAGAATTCACATGAAAGTGGTTGATTCCTTTAATCTAGATAAACTTTCCAAGGAAATTGACATGTCTTGAAGGCATTGATTACTTTTTGAACAGTGGAAACATCTTTCACATCTCCGATATCTGTTGATTTGGCCAGCACAAAAAATTTCAGGCATTTGGCCTTATTAGTGTGGAGTTTGTGAACTTTCCAAGACTAGGCTAGGTAAGTACTAAAAATAGAGAAAAATACATTAGACGTTATGTGGCCTTCCATTACAATGCATAGGGGAACTAATTGCTAGGTCAACTATATAGAATTGCTTGTCGTTAAATGAAGTTTGCCTATATTATATTGCTTAAGTAAATGAATAATTCTCTCGTAACACAGTGAATAGAGCTTTAGTATAAAAAGAGCTAATAGCATAATAAAAGAGTAGAATATGATATTTATCTTTGACCTCTAAAAGTTATAAAGTGCTATATCTGTCCACATTTCTCCTCATGCATTTTATTTTTTTCTTGATGACTTTATGTTTTGGTGTTATATGTTCATGAAGAACTCCCTACAAGTGAAATAAAACTTCTTCCTTGATGCCTCTTTCTGAGATTTTGAGCAAGGTTACTTCACTTGAGCAAGTCTTGCTCTTTGGTATCAATTTGGCTATTATAGATGACCTCAACCCTATCTCAACAGATGTTGCCAATGCTAATTATTTCCACATTTACCATCACTCAATTTTTAATGGTTAATTGAAGGAAGTTCTTTCCTGTTTCTTACCTTCTGGTTAGGTCCCCTAGTGATTATGTGTGTAGACTAAAGCTGCAAAAAGCTTTCTCTGTAGGGCTCATTGACTGGTTCTTTAACTAAAAAATTAAGAACTGTTTGGACTGTTTTTTAGCAAGGCAAGTAAGTGTGACTTTGAGAAAATCTAATGAGGCTTATGGGAAGGCGTTTCCATTAGTGACATGGAAACAATAGCTAATGCCAATATCAAAGACAGATTTTACTCAAATGCTACATTTCATGTAGTGCTCTCTTTTGTTATTCTTGAAAACACATTACGAGGATGTGTTTTTATTCTTAAGCCATGTTGCCTTGACGCATGTAGCTCTATTTAAATATCCCCCCTGCCAATAACTTTATGCAACATTGTAGTTTAGAGCAGCTTGCAGGCAAACAACTCAAGTCTGGAGATAGAGGTTCTAAGACACTCAAACGATACATACAGGTTGCATTTTCCCACTCTGTCGGAGTCTTGCAAAGTTGTTTATGGCAACATATGGTAGATTCTTGACAAGAGTTCTTTTAATTCGTTATGTGAGTTCTAAAATATTATGATATTGCAGAGAAAACATGATGAAGTTAAAGAAAAATTCTTTGAGGAAAGATCGGCATTGGAAGGTAAATATAAGAAGTTGTATGAACCACTATATTCAAAGGTACTCTTCTCATTGTACAACTTTCATTTGAAATTTCATCATAGTACATCATAATCTCTTGCAGTACTGTGATTATTGGTTGTTTTAAGGTCTCTAGAGTTATGTTTTCTTGTGGTGCAAGTCTTTGAAAGCTTATTGAAATGGTTCTCCAGCAATTTGAAATTGTAAATGGTATCATTGATGTTGAAAGAAAGGACTGTTGGAAATAGTAATTACAAGTCGGTGAGATCTTTACGTCTCCACAAATTTGTCTGTCAGTCAATCTGTCAGTAGCTGAATTGTCAGTCAGTCTGTCAGTCTAACAGTCTATAAGTGAAAAGTCACATGTTTACTCAAAGTCAGTCGGCAAGCAGGAGAGCTATAAATGGAGCCGATCTTTATCTTTTTCAAGTTATGATAAGTAGTTGAAGACTCAGTTGAATTAATGGTAGTCTTCAATGTTGAATCAGTCTTAGATTTTGTAGGAAGTCTCAATTGGAGTCCATATAAGTCTGAGTCGTTTAGTTAGTCAAAATGTATGCAGGATGCAGAGCTGATGCAAATAAGAGGAAGAGAGGTAGAGAAGAACTAGTAGCAGCTGAAGAGTTGAAGAAGTCTGAGCACAAGCTCTGTATTGGTAAAGTAAGCAAAATAAGTCATTGGAGTCGAAGCTTATCTTGTTATTTTATTCTATAACTATGCACAGTCAGCCGAAGTTTATTAATATCAAGAAATTCATATTTTTGTGTTTATGTGCTAAGCATAGAAGTTTGTTATTCCACATTTATAAATTGTTGTTGAAAGAGTTTTATGTTACAGCGTGCAACATTTCGTGTAGTCTATAAATTGTGTGACAAGTCCTGAGAGTTTAGTGACGAAGCTTGTGGCGTGTAGTATTTTGTCACTACATTGCGCACAATTTCATTGCATGCTGTAGATCCAAGGTTTTACCGCTGTGCACTGGATCCTAGATCTGGTATCAGAGCAAGTTGATCAGAACAAGTTGAAGAGCATAAACTCTGTTGAAAAGTGAAATATGGCTTCTTCCTCAAATCTGCAACCTCCCACTTTTACAAGAAAGAATTATGAGATGTGGTCCTTGACCATGAAGGCATTGTTTAGAGGTTAAGATGTATGGGAGATAGTCGATAATGGTTATGTGGAACCAATAGATTAGGCAACATACAATATCCTCACACAAGCTGAGAAGAATGTCTTGAAAAATCAAAGAAAGAAGGATGGAAAGGCATTGTTTTACATACATCAAGCCATGCATGAGAGCATAATTCCAAGAGTTGCATCAGCAAAGCATGCCAAGGAAGCATGGGACATATTACAAACCTCTTATCAAGGTATGGACAAAGTAAAGACTGCAAAACTACAGATTCTTAGACGAGATTCTAAAACTTTGTCAGTGAAAGATTCAGATACAGTAGATTCCTTTTATACCCATGTCATTGGTATGATAAATCAGATTAAGTCTCATGGTGAAACCATAAAGGACAGAAAATTTGTTGAGAAGGTACTTATGAGTCTTCCTCTTAAATTTGATACCCTTTTTGTGACTCTAGAAGAAATCAAAGACTTGAGTCAGTTCAATCTAGATGAATTGCAAGCTTCCCTCATTAATCATGAACACATATTGAATAGGTCAAGTATGTCATTAGAGAATGCATTTTCCGTGTAATCATCTAAGTTGTGGAAGAGGAAGGGGGAGAGTTAACTCTAGATTCAGAGGAAGAAGTTCTGTCAGAGGTGGATGCAATAGAAGTCACGGAAATAATGGTGGAAAAGGTCAAAACCCAAGTACTAGTCAGTCAAGTTGTTAGAGAACTGACAAATCAAAGATTCAGTGCCATAACTGTAAAAAGTATGGACATTATACATATGATTGCAGGAAGAGACAGTATAATCAAAACAAGAAAATTCAAGATCAATCAAATAACGCAAATAACCAAACTTATCCTATGTTTATGGTGCACACTGTAGAAATGCCTATAGTATCACCAATTGAATGCAATGTTGCTCAAGCAAGTCCATGTGACATATGGTATTTAGATTCAGGTTGTAGCAACCACATGACAAGAAGCATAGAATTGTTTTCTAGTTTGGATGAGTTAGTCCAAACCAAGGTTACACTTGGAACATACATCCAAGTCACTGTCTTAGGCAAAGGCAATATAAACATTTTAACTAAGTAAGGAGAACATAAAGTTATGTCTGATGTATATTATGTTTCTGGTCTAATCTGATGAGCACAGGACAACTGTTACAAAAAAGATACAGAATCTTCAAGGAAGATAATCACTGTGTGATTATGGCTAAATGCCCAAGCAATCAACTTATTGCAAAAATCTAGATGAAAAGTAACAGGATGTTCCCATTGACTTTGAAGCCAACCAAGAAGAAGAATACAATGCTAGTTGTTGATAAAGGAAAAAGTGTGCAGTTAGACACTACATTTACAAAAGAAAATGCGTGCAGTTCTAATGAAGAAATTAGTGCGCGCAGTACTAAGAAAGGAGAAAATGGTGTAGAGATGAAGGAAACATTCAAATTTGAAATACAAGATGATTCCTAGCTATGGCATTTCAGATTTGGACATTTGAACTTTGGAGGTTTGAAGCTGCTACACACAAAGGATATGGTAAAAGGTTTGCCATTGATTGAAAAACCAAAAAGGATATGTGAATGTTGCATATTTGGCAAGAAACACAGAGAATCATTTCTAGTTGGCAAGTCTTATAGAGAAAAAGCTCCACTGGAAATTGTACATTAAAAAATTTGTGGACCAATGTAAACTCCATCAATAGGGGGCAATACATATTTTCTAACATGTATTGATGATTTCTCAAGAAAGACTTGGATTTATTTTCTAAAGTATAAATCTGACGTATTGGGTTGTTTTCAACAGTTTAAATCGCTTGTGGAGAAACAAAGTGGTTATTACATCAAGTGTCTAAAAACTCATAGAGGAGGAGAATACATTTCAAGAGAATTTTAGAACTTTTGTAAAGTTCATGGCATCTTCAAGCAATTTATCACGCGATATACACCACAACAAAGTGGTGTCGCAGAAAAAACCATTATGGAAATGGCGCACGATATGTTGACAACCAAACATTTGTCAAATGAGTATTGGGATGAGGCAGTAGCAATTGCAGTATACATATTAAACATATGTCTGAAAAAGAGTGAAGAATATAGTTCCTCAAGAAGCTTGGACAGGATTAAAGCACAATGTGGCACACTTAAAAAATTTCAGTTGTGTCACATACACACATGTTCCAACTGAGATGAGACTTGGAAGATGGACAACAAAGGACAAAAATGCATATTTGTTGGGTATTCTGAAGAAACAAAATGATACAAGCTGTATGACCATGTTGCAAGAAAATTCATAATCAGTCGCGATGTTCATTTCATGGAGAATGAAGCATGGGATGGAAGCATAGCAAAGATAGTAAAAAATATTGATGCAATGGGGCATGATGAAACATAAAAAGAAGAAGAGGTGTTTCAAACACTGTGTACAAGTCAGTGCGCAATCCCTTCTACATCTGGCATTGTGACACAAATCACAACGCAAAGTAATCTAGTAAGAACAACAAGTGTGCATTCTACACTTAGAGCACAACAGACACCAACAAACAGTCCAAGTAGTTCTACATCTCCAGATCCAACATTAGCAAGTATGTTACCAAGAAAGACAAGAATTCTGCGCGACATCTATAATGAATATGCAACAAATTCATTTTCAGTTTTTGCTTTGTTTTCACAAATAGATGATCCATTAACCTTTGAAGAAGTTGTCAAAGATGATGTATGGGCACAAGCCATGGATGAAGAAATTAGATGCATAGAGAAAAATAAAACATGGAAATTGGTACATGTACCTGATGACAAGGATGTCATAAGTGTTTAGTGGATTTATAAAACCAAACAAGATGCAGAAGGAAAAGTGAAAAAGCACAAGGCAAGGTCAGTTGCAAGAGGCTTCAGACAACAACCTGGAATTGATTTTAATGAAACATTTGCACCAGTTGCACACATGGACACAGTCAAAACTGTGTTAGCAATTATCACAAAGTACAAGTGGCACGTTTATCAGATGGATGTGAAGTCAAGATTTTTGAATGGAAACTTAGAAGAAGAAGTATATGTGGAACAACCACAAGGTTATTGTTGGGTATATGTTATATTCTTTGCATGTGTGTGTGTGGGCGTGTCAGATTTGACAACTGTGTCTGACGATCCCTCTAGTAGTGCTCTTGGTGTCGTGTGCGTCAGGCGCTTCCTAGGGGAGCCAGGTATGGCCCCCGCTGGTTACGTGCAACACCCTGAATTTTTTTTTTTGGGTTAGTTTTTGCTATTTTTAGCAGTTTTCTAAATTAATCCCAGATTAAGGGATTAGGGTTTTGGTATCTACGGAATACCTAAAAACATTGTATATATTGTATGGTGAATGGTGAAATTCGATATAATGAATATAAGAAAGGTTTTCCCTGGTTAAGGGTTTCCGGTATAAATCTCTGTGTACTATGTGTATGAACCATTGATTAAATTTTGTTTTTCTTAAGAATCTGTATGCATTGCTTTACTTCAAAGGTTTAAAACTTACATGTGGTATCATAGCTCATTTTTGGCTTCAGAGGGATGCCTTTGTTGCTGAGGGTTTGACTCGATCTTGATAGATCAAGTTTATCTTGGGTCTGTGATAAACCTGGGTTTAGTGGGAGCTTTTGCAATGGAGATTCGAGTGTAGAAAGAGGAATGACGAGCTCTTCTAGAATTGAGATAGAGAATTTCAATCGTAAAAACTTTGAACTATGGAAGCTCAAGATGGAGGACCTTCTTGTAGACAAAGAATAGTGGATCGTTGTGGATCCTAGTACATAGTCTACTGGTACATCGTCTACTAGCACACAGGCTACTGGTACACAACCTACTAGTTCACAAACTACTAGTACACCACCTACTGGTATGTCGAAGGAAGATTGGGAGAAGTTGGACAGAAGAGTAAGGAGTACTATTTGACTCTACCTGGCAGATTCAGTGTTGTTGAATGTCTCGGGAGAATTTACAACCAAGGAACTATGGGATAAGTTGGGGAATTTGTATCAATCAAAGTCCTTGGTAAACAAGTTATTTCTTCGAAAGAAGTTGTATCATCTTAGGATGGAAGATGGAGATTCTGTGACATAACATCTAAATGCATTTAATACTCTGGTAAGTCAACTTGTCTCTGTTAATATTACGATTGCAGAAGAAGATAAGTGTATTACTTTGTTATGTTCTTTTCCAGACTCTTAGGATAATCTGGTTGTAGCAATTGGTAGTACCACTCAATCTACATTGAAGTATAAGGATGTAGTTGCATCCTTGTTATCTGAAGAGATGAGGCGGAAAAACATGGATGGTCATAGCACACATGTTTTATTTGTAAGAGGTTGTACTCAAGATAAGAATCATGGTAAGACTTCGGGGGGGAGATCTAAATCTATAGGTAGATCTAAGTCTCCAGAAAAATATTTGAGGAAATGTTGGAGGTGTGGTAAAACAGGGCATTATAAGAAAGATTGCAAGTCTAAGAAGGTTGATAAACCAAAGGGATCTGATAGTACCTCTTCCATAGAGGCGAAAACCTCCACTAAAGAAGGAGGTGATGTTTACCTGGCATCTACAGGTACACATGCAGACCGTGATGTATGGTTGATCGACTCAGGTGCGTCATACCATATGAATCCTCAGAGGGAGTGGTTCTTTGAATATGAAAAATACGATGGTGGTGATGTATTCCTAGGAGATGACTCGACAGCCAAAATCATGGGACATGGAAGGGTTAAGTTGTTGCTAAAATATGGAAGGATTAGAACTCTCCCTGGAGTTCTGCACATTCCAAAACTTGCCAGGAGCCTAATATCTATAAGCAAGTTGGATGATGCAGGAGTGGATACTGTATTTGGAAAGAACACTTGAAAGATGGTACAAGGAGCAATGGTGTTGATGAGGGGAGTTCGGTGTGGAACTATGTACAAGTTGTTGAGAAGCACTTATACTAATGGGTGTAACAGTTCTGTTTTCCCTGAGCAGAGAAATAAAGAAGACAAGACCAATATTGTCCCTGGAAAGAAGACCATGTTGTGGCATCAAAGACTGGGACATATTGGAGAAAAGGGCATTCGAACACTAAACAATAAAGGTATGGTTGAAGGTATGTCTAATTGCACTCTGGATTTTGATTTCTGTGAACATTGCATATATGGTAAACAAAATTGAGTAAGATTCCCATCTGGTGCTACAAGAGCAAAGGGGATCTTAGAGTTGATACACAGTGATGTGTTTGGACCTGTGCCTGTTTCATCACTAGGTAAGTATGTGTATTATGTTTCATTCATAGATGATTTCTCAAGGAACAAATGGATTTGTTTTCTTAGAAAGAAATCTGAGGTATTTGATAAATTTAAAGAGTTTAAGGCCCTGGTAGAAAATCAGACAGAAAAGAAAATAAAGGTATTGAGAACATATAATGGTGGAGAATTCTGTGGAAATGAATTCAAATAATTATGTAAGAAGTGTGGTATAGCAAGGCAGAAGACTACTCCATACACTCCTCAACAGAATGGAGTTGCAGAAAGGATGAACAAGACACTGGTGGAAAAATCAAGGAGCATGCTCAACAGTGTCGAGTTAGGACAAGAATTTTGGGCAGAGGCAGTGGGTACAACATGTTACCTGGTCAATCGATCACCCTCATCAACGTTGGATGATATAAATCCACACGAGGTATGGACTGGAAAGAAACCCTCTCTTGAACATCTTAGAGTGTTTGGTTGTGATGCTTATGTACATGTTCCAAAGGAAAATAGGAGTAAGCTAGATAAAAACGTTGAAAAGTGTATCTTTATTGGTTATAAAAATGGTGTGAAAGGTTATAATCTTTGGAACCAAGAAACCAAGAAGATTGTTTATAGTTGAGATATTGTCTTCAGAGAGGTAAAAGATGTTTCCAAACATGAATTCCTACCAAGGATAGAAGAACCTGAGAAAATAGAGTTGGAGTTGGATGATGCAAAATATGAATCATCTGAAGAAGATGAAGCAACAGAAGAAGAAAAACCTCATACCCTAGTATTGAGGAGATCAATGAGAGAAAGAAGGCAACCAAAAAGGTATAGTCCACTTGATTTTTCGTTCTAATTTTTCTTTATCTATCACTAATTTTTCATGTTGCCAAGTTAACATCTATTAGATTTCTTTTATCTATTGTCGTTTCTTTTGATCTTGAAGTGGAATAGATGGATGTGAAGACAACATTCCTACATGGGGATCTCGAAGAAGAAATCTACATGAAGAAGCCAGAAGGATTTGTAGTGAAGGGAAAGAAAGAGTTGGTATGTAAGATAAAGAAGTCACTATATGGT
>CBVK0100437518.1:0-11441 GCA_900067695.1 Picea abies | reverse complement strand
ACACCTTCTTGTTCCACCTGAATCACATTCCAATCGATAACATGATTAGCATCGGGTATATATTTCTTAAGTAAGGAAACATGAAACACATTATGTATAGTCATGGATGCAGGTAATGCAAGCATATATGCAACTGGCCCAATCCTTCCTAGGATTTCAAATGGCCCACAAAATTTGGTTGCCAACTTGGCACAGTTTCCCAGCCTTAGGGAACTTCTGTTAGCTTTCACTTTCAGGAAAACATGGTCACCCACTTTAAACTCCATGTGGGTTCTGTTTTTATCAGCATAACATTTCTACCTGTCCTGGGCAACTTTCAGATTATGCTTATGTTTTAGCATTTGCTCTTCCATTTACTTGAGCAACTCTGGCTCAACTACTGCTCTGTCAGCTGGATTATCCCAACTTACTAGAGTATTTCACTTTCTTGCATAAAGTGCTTCAAATAGGCTCATCTTCAACGATGCTTGATACCCATTGTTGTAGGCAAATTCTACCAAGTGTAGGTAGTCTTCCCATTTCGATGGTTTTTCCATCACATACATTCTCAGTATGTCTTCTAACAATGGATTCACCTGCTCTGTCTGCCCATCTAACTCAGGATGGTAGGCCTTACTAAAATTCAGATTCGTTTTGAATCCCTTGAATAACCCCTTCCAGAAATTTGAGGTAAATTTTGGGTCTGTGTCAAACACAATTGTCTTGGGAATTCCATGCAATCGTGCCACTTCCTTCATAAAATAATCAACAACATATGTTGCCTTATGAGTAGTCTTTAGTGGAATAAAATGGGAAGCTTTTGTAAGATTTTCCACCACCACTATGATTGAGTCATGTTTCTTTCCTGTTCTGGGCAATCCCGTGATGAAATCCATTGTCACCACTTCCCACTTCCACTCAGGAATGGCTAAAGGTTGCAGCAACCTTGCTAGGTGCATGTGCTCAACTTTAACCTTCTGACACTCCATACATCTGGTGATGTATTCAGCAATCTCTTTCTTCATACCTGGCTAGAAATAATGGCTCTTGACTGCTGCCATAGTTTTCTGATATCTAGGGTGCCTCGCATAAGGCACATTATGCATTTCATGCAAAATCATAAGTTTCATGTCCTGGACATTAGGTACATAAATTTTTTTCTGGTACAGAAGTGTTCCATCAGTTTCCACTTTCTAATTCTCCACTTTCTGTGGCATCTTATCTTGTTGTAGCTTTGCTACCAAATCCTTGTACTGCAAATCTGTATTTGCAGGCTCTTAAATTTTGCCTTTAATATTGGTTTGGTACATGCTAATGATTGTAACATGTAACTCATGTACTCTTCTACTGAGTGCATTAGCTACTTTATTCTCCTTCCCTCTCATATGCTTGATATCAAAATCATACTCACAGAGAAACTCCAACCACCTACTCTTCCTAACGTTCAAGGTTGGTTGGTCAAACAAATACTTCAGACCATTGTGGTCTGTTCTCAGTTCGAACCTCCTTCCCATCAGGTAATGTCTCCATTTCCTTAGACCATGAATGATTACTGCCAACTCCAAATCGTTAGTGGCATTATTATTTTTGTGCTCTTTCAGTGTCTTGGACTCATAACAGATTATGAATCCATTCTAGATGAGGACTCCTCCCAGCCCTTCCTTACACGCATTGGTGCATACCAAAAAATATTCATTTGGGTCTGCGATCCTTAGGATTGGAGCACTGGTTGACAATTGCTTCAATTGTTGGAAGCTTCTCTCACAGTCCTCTATCCATAGAAACTTCTTCTCCTTCCTTTTCAAAGAAGTGATAGGGTGAGCTATCCTCGAGAACCCTACAATAAACCTTCTGTAATAGCCCGCTAGACCCATAAAGTATCTAACTTCCACCACATTCCTTAGCGCTGACCATTCTCTGATGGCCTCAACCTTCTCAAGATCCACGGTGATCCCTTCTTCTGAAATAATATGCCCCAAGTAATGGATCTGTTCCTGATCAAATTAGCATTTTCTCAACTTGGCATACAGTTGGTGCTTTCTTAACACTTGTAGCACCATCCTTAAGTGTTTTTCATGCTCTTTCTCTAACTTGGAATACACCAAAATTTCATTCAGGAAGACTATGACAAACTTGTCTAGATAGTCCCTCAACACACCATTCATCAAGCACATAAAAATAGCAGGTGCGTTCGACAACCCAAATGGCACCACTGTGAACTTGTAATGACCATACCTTGTTCTAAAGGCAATATTTCTGATGTCTTCATCCTTTATTCTTACCTGATGATATCCCGATATGAGATCTATATTCGAAAATATCTTCGCATCCTTCAACTGATCGAAGAGGTCATCAATCCTCGACAGAGGGTACTTGTTCTTAACAGTTACTTTGTTCAATTGTCGGAAATTGATGCACAGCCTCAACGTTCCATCCTTCTTCTTCACAAATAGAACCGAGGCACCCCAAGGAAACATTCTTGGGAGAATGTACCCCTTCCTCAGAATTTCTTCAAGATGCAACTGAAGTTCTTTCATCTCTGGTGTGCTCATTCTATAAGGGGCTTTCGACACTAGAGCTGCTCCAGGCATCCAATTTACAGAGAAATCGATATCTCTCTTCAGAAGTAGTCTGGGTACCTCCTGAAATACATATTCAAACTCTTTTAGTATTGCATGGTATCCAATCTTTGAGACCTCATCCTTATATTCTTCCTCCATATGGGATGAAAACAACTGACAGCCTTTCCTGTAGCATTTCTTCAACTGTAATGCTGAAATTTCTCTGAAAACTACAGCTCTAGGAATTCCTTGGACTATTTTCCGATTCCCTTCCTAATCCAGGCAAGTAAAATCCTTTATTCGAATAGTCTAGGAGGGCATGGTGTTGTTCCAAATAGTCCATCCCAATTAAACAGTCATAAGAGCCTAAAGGAAGAATATTCAATTCAGCCTTCGTGCTCAATCCTTTCATGTCCACAGGACAGGACTTAATCAACTCAGTGACTTTCCTCTTGGTTCCTGTAGCCAACTGCACTAACCAATACTTTTCATGTTTTCTTCTTGAAATTTGCAAAAATTCCACCACTCTAGGATCTATATAACTATGGATATCCCCTGAATCAATTAAAATAGTAAGTGGTCAGTTGTTAATCATACCTTCCACTTCAATCATGTGCGATTGAAATTCAGCTTGCTTGTTGTCCAAGGCTGCGTAGATCCTTGGCATTCTAATGCCCATGTCCTCCACTGTTCCATCTTGTTGAACATTGTGGATGTTTCTCGCTTTATCATTTCTATGGGGACAATATTTGTACCTATGGTTTCCCTTACAACCCGAACACTCCATAGGTGTCTTCCTTGGCAATTGACCACCCACTTTAGCCTTTCTGGGCTCTCTAAAAGATGGTTGTCCCTGAGGACTATTTCTGAAAAAGGGAGGCTTGTTTCCCTTCTACCTATGTTCTTTCTTGAACTTCTTCTTATCTTCCCAAGCCTTATGGAAGGTAGGATTTTCTCTCTGTTGTTCATATAAACATTTCACTCTTCTTATTGTTTCTTCCATAGACTTAGGGTCATCATATTGAATCTTGTCACCAATAAAAGGTGGTAATCCACTTAGATACCTCTGAATCTTGACAGTCTCCTCCTTGATGAACAGAGCATACTTCAGTAGTTCCAAAAATCTTCACTCGTATTCATCAATGGTCATGCTACCCAGCTTGATTTTAAAGAACTCTTTCATCTTTCTGTCATAATATATTTTAGTCAAATATTTCTTCTTGAAATACCTCTTGAATTCTTCTAAGTGATATCTTTCTCTCTAATGTACTGCACTTGCACAAGTTGATCCCACCACATGGATGCTTTTCCTTTCAGTTGATACATCGCAATTCTTCCTTCGGCATGAGAGGAATAATTCTGCAATTGGAAGTACTTCCACATGCCTAATAACCATGTCTCAGCATCTTCTTCCTCTGGTGTTCTCCATCAAACATGGGAGGCTTAATCTTATTCATTTCTCCTTTCAGTTCATCCACTCTAGACCTCCTATGTTTTTTGGTAGGAGATGGGCTTGAACTACTGTATGTTTCTTTACCAGAATGATTTGGGGAGCGACGACGATGTTCGTTAACACTCCTCAATCTTATTTTCCTCTCAAGGGTCCTATGACTCCCTGTTTTTCTTTTATCACTCTCTTTTTCCAATTTGTTTTCGATCCTATCCAGGCTCCACAACAACTTCAAGTTGAATTCACTCTGTTTATCTTGAGTTTTCTTGAGCCTTCTACTATCATCTCGGTGAGCCTGTGCATCTTTCTGCAATCTTTCAATAATTTTCATCATATGCCCTTCCTTATCCATCTCCTTTCCGTGCTCGTTGGAGTTCAATCCTTCGACTCCCAAGTTGACATCCATTCCTTTTCTTTCATTCTCTGAACTGGAGGAAATTTGTACCTCTTCAATTTCTTTGTACTCGGTGGCAACTCTGACTGGTTCTGGCCCTCGTCAACTTCTACAATCACAACATGCAGACAACCAGAATTTGTCAGGCCATCTTTCCTTAACAAATTCCACACATTCCAAACCAATCTGATTCTATGAAAACATTTTGACTTCATAAATATTTTGAGCTCAACTCAACTCTGTAACTTTTGGGCGATAGCCCCCCCCCATTTTCTTAGTCCCTAGCCCATGCGATCATGGGTTGTGACCAAACGCTAGACCACTATCTCTCGAGTTTTGGTTACCGAATTCACGACATCGGGTGGACCAACGGTCCACGTGTACATGACATCCAACTGTTGGAACCCACTGTGGTCCTTCCATCATTGAAGTTTCGGGACTTTGGACCTCGGAGGTTCCAACACTTGTTTCCTCCAAATATTCTGACATCCAAAATTTTGATTTACTTTATTCCCTTCGGGTCCATGTCACACAGTTGCTTCCAACAACCACGGTGGCATGTGGCATGCTTAGGAGGATCCACATCACCTTTGGTGATGTCATCAGGTCCTACCACATTCACTTTTATTTTCAAGAGTTCAGGTCTCGGGAGTTTGTGCGTTCACACATCTCACCTTTTCCAATAGCCGAAATCGTGAAATTGCGATTTACTTTCCACTTGATCCAATGGTCAAGTTTTCTTCCTCCGATCTATGATGTAGATCATTTAGGGACTTCGGAGTTTCGAGCATCAGGAGTTTGTGCATCAACACATCTCTCTTTTTTCGATAGTCGAATCCCCAAAAGGTTTCCAAGATAACTCTCTTGCACCTTCTCCAGATCTGACGATCGTGAGGGATCTCCTTTCCTCCCGACCAGATCCAATGGCTCCAACACTTCATGTGTTGCACTCTCTCTCTCTCTCTGTGTCCAAATACCACACTGTTTGTAGTTTTGTAACACAGCCAAGCAACCCCTTGGTACTCAGAAATAATATAAGGTTCGAAATCAATCCCTCTAGACACAAATTATACCTAAAACCTCAGGTCCAATGGCCCCTTATCTGGTCCATCTAGGCTCAGCATTGAAAACCTTGGCTCTGATACCAAAATGTAACATCCCCGGCCCTCCAAAGGTCAGGCAATGCTACCAACACTTATGAATTTAGCCTTTTTAAATCTTTGATGCCAAAATGTAACATCCCCAACCCTCCAAAGGTCGGGCAATGCTACCAACACTTATGACTTTAGCCTTTTTAAAGCTCTGATACCAAAATGTAACATCCATCGAGATGTCAACCCACGTTAGGAGTAATGTTATTGTGGAATAACACTTATATAACATGCATTTAAATAAATTCAATACATTAACACAAAGTAAGCACATAATTACTGCTAGCATACATAATCCATGGCATTAACAATAATTCATATGCACAACTGTAAACATTGTCGCAATGAAATACATGATAATATTGCAAGCATCACAAACATGCATTTAAAAGCTGAATGTAAACTCATGCATATAATTATCTTTGAAACTAGATGTAATTCACTAACTGCGTGCAGACCTTCCATGAACCTCCCAGCCTTAGACCGTGCTGCTCATCACTCTCAGCAGTAGGTCACCCCCGAGCTGGGACTAAGATCCACTAGGCAAGGAATCCTAGGCTAGGAAAGGTCAACGAGAAGACACCTAGTTACAGAGGAAGGATTTTCTCCCATGAGTCACTTATTCCCACTGCTCATAGACTCTCTTTCCCCACATGCCTGTCCCACCCTAGTAGTATACACCTTCACTGTCACCAAGACAGACCTTCGGTTGCTAACCTCCCTTGCCTTGGGCTTCAGCAATAGACTGGACTGGAAGTTTCAGAGTTCTATAGCAGCTACAGGACCCCTTCTAGGAGTTCTTAATTCCTTAGCATGATCTCTCAACTGGAGAGAGTTGCTCATAGGTATGGAAATCTATTCTTGTGACCAATTTCAGCATAGTGAGGACACAACAACAAGGCTAAGCAATGCACAGTCAATGGCAACAACCTCACACGGTCAGAAACTACACTGCCACAACAGCCCAAAGGGATAGTACAACACGACCCGAACAAAATCGGGTTTCTCCATCATGCAACATGGAATGAACTCACGGTTATGGTTTCAGAATTGTGTAAGGGTGCACAGATATCTCACTCGCAAGCTTGAATTGTCCAAGTAAGGGATCTGAAAACAACACCAGACAGAGGTCGATCATGGACAGTCATGAGTTCAGACGAAGGATGGCGAATTCGAAGGTCCAACCCCCAAACTCAGGTGATGGCTGCCAAAAATGCAGAACCCCCAACATGGCTTATTCCTATGTTTTTAACTGCATGCGCCTAGGTTGCCAAATTTCGCCCATGAAGCTACATGTGCTCCATCAACATGCATTCCTCTCTAAGAACTTAGGACCAAAACATATACATTTACATAGTACTTTGGAATAATAATAAATTATTATTACCAAGGGCTTAAGCCCCCAGCTTAGTCCCTATTTCTTACCTTTCATCCCCCTCTCCCTTACCCATGCTTTGTGGAAGCTTAGTCCCCCATCACTCATTCATCGTGGTTGGTCCACACGCAGAGATGTTTATCTTTTATTAATAATGTGCATAATTAAATGTACAAAATTAGGCTCTTGGCCTTTAACACTTAGGATCTCCGGCCTAATAAACACATAAGCCTATTATCTTATCAATACTCGGCTCACCAGCCTACAAAGCATGATTTACAAAACATGATTACAACAGGGCTTGTCCTTTAGGATATTACAATCCCCTCCCCTTATTTCTGCATTTTCCTCAGTGCAACTTTCACACAGCATCTGCAGGATTTTCAAAATATTCAAAATGATGAGGGTATTTTTCCCGCATAGCATCCTCATCCTCCCATGTTGCATCCTTAGGACCATACCAGGTCCAATGGACCTTTACAAGCCCTATAGCTTGATTCTAGAGCTATTTTCTTTTCCTGTCCAATACATGCACAAGATGAACTTGCAGCACACCTTCTTGTTCCATCTGAATCACATTCCAGTCAATAACATGATTAGCATCATGTATATATTTATTAAGAAATGAAACATGAAACACATTATGTACAGTCATGGATGCAGGTAATGCAAGCATATATGCAACTGGTCCAATCCTTCCTAGGATTTCAAATGGCCCACAAAATCTGGCTGCCAACTTGGCACAGTTTCCCAGCCTTAGGGAACTTCTGTTAGCTTTCACTTTCAGGAAAACATGGTCACCCAATTTAAACTCCCTGTGGGTTCTGTTTTTATCAGCATAACGTTTCCGTCTGTCCTGGGTAGCTTTCAGATTCTGCTTATGTTTTAGCATTTGCTCTTCCATTTCCTTGAGCAACTCTAGCCCAACTACTGCTCTGTCAGCTGGGTTATCCCAACTTACTGGATTATTGCACTTTCTGCCATAAAGTGTTTCAAATGGGCTCATCTTCAATGATGCTTGATACCCATTGTTGTAGGCGAATTCTACCAAGTTCGGGTAATCTTCCCATTTCGATGGTTTTTCCATCACATACATTCTCAGTATGTCTTCTAATACTTGATTCACTGGCTCTATCTGCCCATTCGACTCAGGATGGTAGGTTGTATTGAAATTCAGATTCATTCTGAATCCCTTGAATAACCCCATCCAGAAATTTGAGGTAAATTTTAGGTCTCTGTCAGAGACAATTGTCTTGGGAATTCCATGCAATCATGCCACTTCCTTCATAAAACTATCAGCAACATCTGCTGCCTTATGAGTAGTCTTTAGTGGAATAAAATGGGCAGCTTTCATAAGCTTGTCGACCACCACCATGATTGAGTCATTTTGCTTGCCTGTTCTGGGTAATCCCATGATGAAATACATTGTCACCACTTCCCACTTCCACTCAGGAATGGGTAAAGGTTGCAGCAACCCTGTTGGGTGCCTATGCTTAGCTTTAACCTTCTGACACTCCATACATATGGCGATGTATTCAACAATCTCTTTCTTCATACCTGGCCAGAAATAATGGCTCTTGACTGCTGCCACAGTTTTCTGATATCCAAGGTGTTGCGCATAAGGCACATTATGAATTTCATGCAAAATCATAAGTTTCATGTCCTAGAAATTAGGTACATAAATTTTGTTCTTGTACAGAAGTGTTCTGTCAGTTTACAATTTATAATTCTCCACTTTTCTATGGAATCTTACCTTGTTGTAGCCTTGCTACCAAATCCTTGTACTGCAAATTTGTATTTGCAGCCTCTGAAAATTTTCTTTTAATATTGGTTCGGTACATGCTAATGGTTGTAACATGTAACTCATGTACTCTTCTACTGAGTGCATCAACTACTTTATTCTCCTTCCCTTTGATATGCTTGATATCAAAATCGTACTCACAGAGAAACTCCAACCACCTACTCTGTCTAGCATTCAAGGTTGGCTGGTCAAACAAATACTTCAGAACATTGTGGTATGTTCTCAGTTTGAACCTCCTTCCCATGAGGTAATGTCTCCATTTCCTTAGAGCATGAACTATTGCTACCAACTCCAAATCATGAGTGGCATAATTCGTTTTGTGCTCTTTCAGCATCCTGGACTCATAACAGATTATGAATCCATTATGGCTAAGGAATCCTCCCATCCCTTCCTTACACGCATTGGTGCATACCACAAAATATTCATTTGGGTTTGCGATCCTCAGGATTGGAGCACTAGTTAATAGTTGCTTCAATTGTTGGAAGCTTCTCTCACAATCCTCTGTCCACAAAAACTTCTTCTCCTTCCTTTGCAAAGAAGTGATAGGGTGAGATATCCTCGAGAACTCTATGATAAACCTTCTGTAATAGCCCGCTAGACCCATAAAGGATCTAAATTCCACCACATTCCTTGGCTCTGACCATTCTATGATGGCCTCAACCTTCTCAAGATCCATAGTGATCCCTTCTTATGAAATAATATGCCCCAAGTAATGGATCTGTTTCTGATAAAATGAGCATTTGCTCAACTTGGCATATAGCTGGTGATTTCTTAGCACTTCCAGCACCATCCTCAGGTGTTGTTCATGCTCTTTCTCTAGCTTGGAATACACCAGAATGTCATCATCTAGGAAGGCTATGAAAAACGTGTATAGATAGTCCCTTAACACACCATTCATCAAGCACATAAAAATAGCAGGTGCGTCCAACAGCCCAAACGGCACCACTGTGAACTCGTAATGACCATACCTTGTTCTAAAGGTGGTATTTCTAATGTCTTCATCCTTTATTCTTACCTAGTGATATCCCGATCTGAGATCTATATTTGAAAATATCTTCACATCCTTCAACTGATCGAAGAGGTCATCAATCCCTAGCAAAGGGTACTTGTTCTTGACAGTTACTTTGTTCAATTTTCAGAAATTGATGCACAACCTCAATGTTCCATCCTTCTTCTTCACGAATAGAACTGGGGCACCCCAAGGCAACACGCATGGTCAAATGTACCCCTTCCTCATAATCTCTTCAATCTGCAACTAAAATTCTTTCAGCTCTGGTGTGCTCATTCTATAAGGGGCTATCGACACTGGAGCTGCTCCAGGCATCAAATTTACAGAGAAATCGATATCTCTCTTCGGAGGTAGTCCGGGTACCTCCTGAAATAAATCTCCAAACTCTTTTAGTACCGGATGGTCTCCAATATTTGAGACATCATCCTTAGATGCTTCCTCCATATGGGCTGCAAACAACTGACAACCTTTCCTGGCTTCCTCCATATGGGCTGCAAACAACTGACAACCTTTCCTGTAGCATTTCTTCAGCTGTAATTCTGAAATTTCTCTGACAACTACAGCTCTGGGAATTCCTTGAACTATTTTATGATTCCCCTCCTCATCCAGGCAAGTAAATGCCTTGTTACGATAGTCTAGGAGGGCATAGTGCTGGTCCAACTAGTCCATCCCAATTAAACAGTCATAAGAGCCTAAAGGCAAAATATTCAATTCAGCCTTCATGTTCAATCCTTTCATGTCCACATGACAGGACTTCACCGACTCAATGACTTTCCTCTTGGTTCCTATTATCTATAGCCAACTGCACTAACCAATACTTTTCATGTTTTCTTCTTGACAAATGAAAACCTTCCACCGCTCTAGGATCTATATAATTGTGGCTAGCCCCTGAATCAATTAAAACAATAAGTGGTCGGTTGTTAATCATACCCTCCACTTCAATCATGTGCAATTGAAATTCATCTTGCTTGTTGTCCAGGGTTGTGTAGATCCTTGGCATTCTAATGCCCATATCCTCCACTGTTCCAGCTTGCTGAACATTTTGGATGGCTCTCACTTTATCATTTTTGTGGGGGAAATCTCTATACATATGGTTTCCTTTACAACTGCAACACTCCATAGGTGTCTTCCTTGGCAATTGACCACCCACTTCAACCTTTCTGGGCTCTCTAAAAGATGGTTGTCCCTAAGGACTGTTTCTGAAAAAGGGAGGCTTGTTTCCCTTCTATCTTTGTTCCTTCTTGAACTTCTTCTTGTCTTCCCAAGCCCTCTGGAAGGTAGGATTTTCTCTCTGTTGTTCATATAAACAATTCTGTCTTCTTGTTGTTTCGTCCATAGACATAGGGTCATCATACTGAATCTTGTCACCAATAAAAGGTGGTAATCCACTTAGATACCTATGAATATTGACAGTATCCTCCTTGATGAACAAAACATAATTCAGTAGTTCCAAAAATCTTCGCTCATATTCATCAATGGACATGCCGCCCAGCTTGAGTTTAAACAACTCTTTCATCTTTCTGTCATAATATCTTTTAGTCAAATATTTCTTGATCTAAAAATATGACGAAGACTTGATAACTTGATTAAATTAAATTGCAAGTAAAATGTTATGTGTTTAATGCAACCGGATCAATTTGCAACACATAATTAAAGACTACTTATGTATAAATAAGCATAGACAGCATCAGAAATGATTGAACATAAGACATAAACACAAC
>CBVK0100437517.1:0-11602 GCA_900067695.1 Picea abies | reverse complement strand
AATTTCATCATCAAAAGAGTACACCATATCATCCTCAAGCAAATGGAACAGTGGAATCCTTTAACAAAATCCTTGAAAATGCACTAACAAAGATCTAAAACATTAATAGGTATGATTGGGAATTAAATATACTAGCAGTACTATGGGCATACAGGACCATGTGCAAAAAGTTGATAGGACACACACCATTTCAATTGGTGTATGGACAAGAAGCAATGGTGCCAATAAAAATTTTGGTACCTACTTTGCGCGTAGCAACAATTACAAACATGAAACAATGAAGCGTAGTACAAGAAAGGATAAATCAGTTGATGATCATGGAGGAATATAGGATTCTAGAAAGGTTTCACCAAGAAGTACAAAAAGCAAGGGACAAATCCTGGCATGATAGACACATCAAAAGGAAGAATTTCAAGGAGACTTAGTCTTGGTGTATGAAAGTAAGTCTCTTCAGTACCCAGGAAAACTAAGAATGCATTGGTTAGGACCATACACAATAAAGACTGTCATAGATGGGGGAGTTGTATAGTTGAAGGATTTAGGAGGAACAAAAATCAGAGGGATGGTCAATGGGAGTCAACTGAAGCTTTATAGGGACAGTCAACCTCCTAGCACTTAAAAAATAAATAAATAAATAGAGGGGTTACCGCACAGAACATCAAAATATAGCAACAAAGGAATAATGTGTAGAAAAGAGAATGAGCATGTGCACTCATAAATTCTAGCACGACAGAGAATATACTAGCGGTCACTAAAAAGAGGAAACATCGGGAATGGCGGGTACGACAAATAGAGCACCAATTAATGACGACTATCAAATTAAATGTCAGAAATGATTGACGAGACGTTGCATTAATCATGCCAAATGACGACGACAAGGGATATCAAGGGAAAGTATGTTGGAAGAGTTGGTTCATTTAAAATGCATGATGGGAAACGTGTCTTGGAACTTTCACCCGATTTCTATATAAGGGAAGCACGCCAGGACTGAACGGGTTATTGTGAAATTGAGAAAAGCATAGAGAGATAGCACATACATAGCATAGAGCGAAGTTTGCAGAGGTTACAAAGGCCACTAAGCTCGGTGAAAAGTATTTTTACCACCATGGCACCACCCAAACTAGGAGAGCCTATATAGACTTGTAGACGACCTCACAGCAATGTCATACCATCACTGCAACCACAGGGAAGCGAATCACAACCACCTCAGCCTCTAGAAGTCATCAATGTGGACAAAATCCCCTCACCCGATTTGACACCAGGAAGCCCCAAACCTATTGTGGAGGAAAAACAGCAGACAAAACCAATGGGCATGGACATTGATGTGCCAGAAGGGGGACAGGTCCAATAGGATGAATACGCATGCAATCAATTGCACCCAAAAAGCCTTGAAGAAGCCCCAAAAATTAATGAGGCAGTTACGAACTAGGCCGAAACGATCGCACCAGAAAGGTCACACACAACCACACTGAAACAACCACAAGAGAGAAAAGTGGAAGATGTCACTGACCAGGCATATGAGTATGCATAAGAGTGAACAATGGAGGCTAGAACATAGATTCAACCACCATAGTGGAAGGGAAAACAACCAATACCAAGATCATCGTGCAACCAGGTTGCCACAAGGATTGTCGTACCACACATTCCAGAAGGGGTACGTATCACAAGTAATATGTTAGGCCACGTGGAGAAATTGCGGTACTCAGACCATGATGTGATAGACACTGACAAGTTTCCAGAATTTTCCAAGAAATTTTATCTAGAGACTGTGGGTATAGGAACCTTTGGCAAACCAATTAACCAAGCAAGCCAGTGGACAGCTAGACTGGCCAAAAATGGGATTCTAGGCATATTGGACATCCCACACTTTGGGAAGGGCCAACATGCAAACAACTAGGTCAAGCAACTGATGGAAGTCACCCACTAGGGATACCTATGGCTGGAACAACTCATCTCAATAGACATAGATCTCATTGCATACATCACAGGGATGCCATCACGGGGGGAGGCACCCATACATTTCCTTGAGGAAAAGATGAAGGAGAAGGAACTGGCTGAGGAAATGAAGAAGAAGTATGGTACATAAAGGGGGTCACACAGAATCATAATCAAGCGTATTAGTGATGCAGTGACAAGAATGGCCACACAAATTATGGCATGAAAGTTACTCAGGAAATTCCACAAGGAGGAAGTTCCTACTAGGGTTATCACAGGTGTAGCACAATGTGCAGAGAGCACCACACTCAGTTGGGCCCCGTATTTGTTGAATCTATTCCTGGAAGACTATAAGGATGCACAGGATCTGAGGATAGAATTTCACTATTCATGGATACTCATCCTGATCGCCTTGATCGGATGGAAGGAGCCTAAGTATTCATTCTTTTCCACAAGACCCAATCCTTTCCATGCAGTGTGATACCAATCGTTGGGGTGCGCTTCATACCCCAATAATAGAAAGGCGAATACCATATTCAAAGGATATCATAACGACCTACATGAGAGCATCACCAACACTTGGCAGGTTACAACGGAAATGGTTGCATAGTATTACGGCATAGACAACTTCAAATCCACTAGGCATGCAATGTGGATCCAAGCACGGAAGGATCCCGACAACCAATAGCTACAAATGCGCTACTGCATCAAGGAGGAGGACATAGAGATGGCCATCAAGGATTGGAAGGAGGACTGGAGCATTCCAGTCCTGAATGAAAAGATGGTTGAAGATACATAGGCAGAGGCAGGGTAGGAACAAACACCTGCAGAAGAAATAATGGTGCCCAAGAATCCAAGGTAGATCAGACCCATGCACAACAGAAGAAAGGAGCAGTGTCCAAGAAAGGCACCCAGGAGGGGAAGAAGAACAACACCCAGGCACCATAAGAATAGGAGAAACAAACTAAGACAACTGACAGAACCACATCAAGTGCTACANGTGGAGCATTCCAGTCCTGAATGAAAAGATGGTTGAAGATACATAGGCAGAGGCAGGGTAGGAACAAACACCTGCAGAAGAAATAATGGTGCCCAAGAATCCAAGGTAGATCAGACCCATGCACAACAGAAGAAAGGAGCAGTGTCCAAGAAAGGCACCCAGGAGGGGAAGAAGAACAACACCCAGGCACCATAAGAATAGGAGAAACAAACTAAGACAACTGACAGAACCACATCAAGTGCTACTCAGCGGGATCAACTCCCAACCAAGAGGTCAATCATACAAATCGGGGGTGCACACAAGAAAGCTAAGCCACACAGAACACCACCAGAATACATGATCATGGAGGAGGATGTAGACCTCGTAGCCTAGATGGTCTAGGATCGTACAATGGAGGACTTAGATGAAGCTCAACACCAAAGGGGTAGGATGCAGGATGAGTTGGCAGACATAAGACAGATCCTCGAGCAAATTAGAGAAACACAGAGGGTCAATAGAGGAATAGAATCAGTTTCAGAAACATCACATATAGGAGTCGAGGCTGGATCTAGCGAGTAGGATAGGATCTAGATGACAACACAGACAAGCTCAACATTTCATGTCACACCTAGCATGTTGTGCATGGATGAAATTGTAGGGAATACACCCTTGAAGGATTTGACCCAAATACAGTTGGTAATGGCACAGATGCCAACCAAGGCCTTATATAAACTACAAGTTAGTGTCACGACAAAGGTACAGTCATGCACACACAAAGACAAGGCAAAATTGTAGCAGAAAAAGGATAGTCAAGACGAGTTGAAATTGGTACTCTAGAAGGACAAGCTCAATACCAAAGATGAAAAATCTCACATGGATAGGTTGGAACAAGGATTGGCAGTATCCTTTGAGAAAATTCCAAAGAGCGTACAGACAAAATAACTCACAATGATGCAGAAGATTGATCAGATTGTATAGAAAATCGATCAATATAAGCAAGAGATTGAGCATCTCCAGGATCATCTCATGCCTACCACTCCACCATAGCTAAAGGAGAAGAGGAAGTAGGAATAAACAACGCAGATAAAGGAGATGGAGCGACAACTCCACGTAGAGGCTGACTTGTTCGAGAAGGAAGCACAACTATGGACAAATTTGGAAGAGGATCAACAGGTCCATTAGTGGGACCAAGAGGAAGAAAGGATAATAATAACTATCCATGACCTCAAGCAGAGGTAGAAGACAATGTCAATCACATAGCACGTCAAAGGAGCACATGATATGAAGAATATGAAGGTGTAACTCATAGCCACGTAGACACAGAAGAAGGAGTTCCAAGATCAATTTCAACTACTCCAAGAGAAGGAAGCAAAGGTCATTGTGTAGGAGAAAGATGCAAAGAACAACATGGCACAAAATTAGGCAAAGTGGATGATCAACAACAAGATTGCATTGCAGGTATTGGACAGACTCAAGGAGAAGACCGCATAGGCTCAAATGCAAGCAAAGGAACTCACAGAGAAGTTCCAGACTCTCCCAGGAGAGATCGAAGAGGCACACTAGGTTTAGGTGGCTCGGGACGAGCCACATGTAAGAGGCACACTAGGTTTAGGTGGCTCGGGACGAGCCACATGTCAGTGTTGGGGGCCCGTTGGATGCAGGACTAGCTAGAAAGAAAGGTTATTTTTGGAGGAAAATAATGCAGAAGACAACTGGAAGGAAAAGAAACACATGCAAAAGAAGCAGGTGAAGTGTTCATGCAAGTAATACCTAACGATGCTAGGGTTAGGGTTTTTGTAATGCATCATAATGGTTGGTGATCCAAGGATATAAATAAGTATTACTTAGGCAATGTAGAGGGAGAGTGAGGGGAGAGTGAGCAGAGGGGACTAGAGGTGACAAAGAGGAAGAGAATTGTAATAACTATATGAGTCATTAAGTTGGTGAGATAGAGAAGGAATGAGAGACTCAATCCTAAGCGTTAGATCACAGGATGAGGATCTTGGTGTGATATATCCAACCTCATAGGGATCGAGGAGCCTGTGGGAGAGAGGAGGAACTAAGACTATAACCACGCGCTACGTGATATCTTTCTAAACTATAATAAAAGATCGAGAACCAAATCTTTGTGGACATAGCCTAGGAGGGGGTGAACCACAGTAATACTGTGTTATGTGAATGAATGAATGCATCTTTATGTATGATTATTTTATGAATTTTATATGAATGTAGTAACTAAGTAGATCTGGTATTGCACATGCATGCATAGAATGAATTTCATAACTAGATGGTAGATAGACTGAATAAAGTTTACAATGCACAACCACCGATCTTGCTCAGTCTCAGGTTGCAAACATCTGAGTATTGCAGCCACCCATAGAGATATCTTAGGTGAGAATGCACAGTACACTATGTGTGTTGTGTTTCCTTATGGTTTACTAGAGGGGCCGATATTTTTATAGGGATTTTATTGGGAAGCTTACTAAATCTGAACCAGGATCAATATGTGAGGGTAAGACTAACATAAGAGTAGATAATATAAAACCAACAAGGCCTCCTGCCCTCCTACATTTTTCGATACTTCATCTTTAAGGGGGTTGAAAATAGGTCATACAAACAAGCATCATTCAACTTCCTTAGGTCTAGACAAATTTTAACACACTTTTTTTATTATCTTGAACCACCAGTGGAATTATCCATTCTGACTCTGCAACAAATTCAATTATACTCGCTTCTATCATTCTATCAAGTTTTTCTTTCACTTTTTCCTTGTACTTAGGATTCAATCTATAAGGTCTCTGTCTTACTATCTTAGCATATATTTTTAAAGGGATCTTCATCTTGCCCAATTCTCTAGCTATTTCCTTGATATCTGAAAAGGTTGTCAAAAAGAGATCATGATATTGGCGCAATAGGTTTGTAATATTTTCCACGGTCTCTTCGTTCCAATAATCACAAATGTTTGCAAACTTTGGTTTCTCCTCCATGCCAATGTTCACTTTGTGCACTCTTAAGGGCTTCACATATACATCATATTCAACTGTTGGACCTACTATGTCGTGCTCCCCTTCAGTCTCTGGTACCTGTACATTTCTTGGGTATTCTTCTTCTTGGTCTTCCTTGGTAACATTATAAAATTTTAATAGTTCATGCACTGTCACAGACTCTCTATGTGCACTACATGTAGGTACTATTTCTACTTGACCTTCGTCCATAAAAGTTTTAACTATAATGAATTATAAATTTTCATCTACTAAAGGTGACTCAACTTCAAAATTAAATGTTACCTTAAATTTTAGGGTGATCTCTTCCCATTCCGTTGTCCCTCTGTGCATTTCTAGATCTAATTACTAGTTCCTAGGAACTATCTCCAGCATATGTATGAACCTGTGCATCCATTACTGCTTCAGCACATGCCTCTAAGTTATAATACATCTCCCAACATGATCCTTCATATCTCTCATCCCCATATATTTGTGCATAAGGTATTATGTTCCAAACCTGATATACATCAACGTTTTACAATGTTATCAATCCGCTATCCCTTCCTTGTGGGTTTCCCAACATATCTCTAGATTTGATCTTAGTGCAACATCTAATGCTAACAACCTTTTTTGTTTGGGTATCTTCAACTCAAATTCATTGACAAAATAAAGTACCTCAGTTAATCCCTCAAAATTTAGTGTATCACGTACCTCTGTTCCTATCCAACGCAAAGAGAGAATAATGCAAGCACACCTTCTAGTCGACACTTCATGTAATCAATGATTCCAGTGTTCAAGTCCTTCCTCTGAGTTTTATTCCCAAGAGCTTATGCTTCTCCAAATAAGTGCACCATCTATAGTGGTCTTGATGCAGTCATCCATGCACGCTATCATATTATATAAATTATCAATTTCCTTTCTCGTGGGCTCCACATATCTTCTTTCCTCCATAGGGTCTAATGGCGTAGTGAACTTTAAGACTCATCCTTTAAAAATCATCTCTCTTTTCTTCAATTTAATAATCACCTGATTGTCGAAGGCCCAATACAGTCCCAACAAAGCTAGATATGGCTGATTGTTATCCATGATCTCAATAACCTCAACGCCAACTACACTGTGCACTCCATCTATATTAATAGGTACTCCTACCAATCTCTTGATTGGTATTGTGTTATGTTGGTTAGCCAACCACAATTGAAGAGTTTAACGAAATAACTTTATTTTCTTCATCATCTTCCACATTTTTCTTGGAAGAACATAGACATTTGATCCTAAATCTAATATGACATTGTCCATGTCATATTCTCCTATCTGTGCACTTAATTTGAACTCTTTGTTTATCCTCTTCTTACAAAAGACATGGTTCAATGATTTCTACATCGTAGGTACTTCTCTGTCTTGTGTGCACTGACCAATCATTATGCACAGTGCATTTATTGTTGTTTCATCCTACATCAACTCTAAACAAATCTTTAGAAAGTCTTTCAAATTATTCACCTTTTCGACTAACCTTTCTAGAATAGTATGATCATAATATGATGACATATCATATATTGGTTGTGTCTTTGACATTGATGTTATTCAGTCCAATCCCAATATCTCCTTCCTTGCTTGCTGATAGGTTTCTTTTTATTTCTTTGAATTCAATGCTTCCATGGGCTCAACTCCTTTCCTTATCCATTGTTCAACTCCCTTTCCCTTCTTCATCGCATTTAGTTTGGTTCTTGTTATGTTGTGTGTAATAGTTGTTACTCTAGGATGATCGCCACATTCATCAGTGGCTATCATTTGCAGGTTTTGGTTTTGATTCTGATGTTGGTTCTGGTTTCCTCTTGCCTACCACTTCGTTATAATTTGAGAACAGTCTCTTGTCGCCTTATCTAATGCTCTTCAATACGTACATGTCATGCAAGGATTCAGTAATCTCTCATTAAATGTCCTCGTTGATTGCAGTTATAAAAAATTATTAGTCCTCTGCCTCCTCGACCAAATCCTCCACTTCCTCGACCTCTTTCAAATCCTCCACGTCCATCCTAATTAAATCCTCTCAGAGTGTTGTACTGTGGAACTCCTCTATTTGCTATGACATTTTGTTCTTGAATTTTGTACGTATCATAAGTTCACTCTCTCATTAATTTGAATGCGCTACAATATTTCTCATCATGTCCTACTATTGGCCCTTGGGTATGGAAGTAAGAGAATATTAAGGTAGAAAAGAAGGAATGTGAACTGCGTGGAAGGCACAGTGACTGATACTGGGATGAAGTGAGTAGAAGAGCAGAAATGACGATGCAAAGAAAGAGAAAGAAAGTCGTTGGATGAGAATATTGAGGATGACATATCAACAAGGAATATAGATTTTGTACAACTCAGCAAGCAGAAAAAGCCATCGTTGGATTCTTTGGAGCACCGCGTGAGAAGGAATCAAAGATAGGATAGTGAAGCCCTGAAAATGCGGGTCAATTTGACCTAGGGTTTTAGACACCTAGGGTTTTGGAAGCTAGGGTTTTGACACTTAGCTCTTGACCTAAGTATGTCGGTGAGTGATTGTAATGTATAAATAATGGTCTAAAGGACCTGGGATGGGTTGGTATTAGGTTGGTGCTAGGTTGGTTGAGAACTCATTGTGTTGTGTGATCGAGTGAGTACTATTGTGTGAGAGAGAAGTGTTGTTTGTGAGGGCTTTCTGTATTGTAAGATCTTCAGCTGGGTGTGAAGATCAACCCTGCAACTGGGTCCACAGGGCAAGGAGAGAAAGAGAGAGAAGAAGAGAAGATCTGCTAGCTAAGAGAGCAGATAAGAACTGTATGCTCCCATATTAATATATCATAAAGCACAGTTATGTGGACGTAGCCCTAGGGAGAGGGTGAACCATGCATATCTTGTGTTATGTGTGATTGATGTTGTGTTCTATGTCATTTGATATGTTTTTATTATTATATTGAGTTAGATCTGAAATATAACTTGCGCGGTAGGTTTAAGGAAGATAAAGAATAACTAGGTGACTATGTATTTTTGCTATGAATCCACTCTGCATTTCCTCTTGTTGTAGACACATGTTTCCTGCAACCCCCTATAGCTACTTTGGGTGAGACTTCATCTACCTCATAGGTGCTACTGAAAGGGCTAGTAGTTAGGGCTTGTTGGTGCACTCTTGGAGTTGAACCCTTGGAGTTGAACCCTGGGTCTGCCCCTGTGCCAACAAATGGTTTTGTTGCCAGGACAAGAATCGTATTGAGGGAATGTCAAGGTGGTTTCCATTGAAGAAAGATATTTAGAAGTGGATAGAAGATCAAGAAAAGGACTTTGTCGAATCCCACAAAAAGAACCCTAATCTTGGTATAGAGGATTGGTTGGAAAGGTATATATTTACTGATATACACGAGATTTTCTTTGGAGGAATCCATTGGGAGCTATATGAGTGGTTAGCTAGGTTAGCAGATACCCAATTTGAGATCAGTTCTAGACCACCTGTGGTTTGGATGGCGACGCTGATCAAGAATTTCAAGCGAGTTGACAATGCCATGTCAAGAGCAATAGATTATTGGTTTGATAGTACCATCAGAAGGTATATCACTGATTTTGTTGTTGATAGAGTGGAATCATATAGCCAAGAAGAGAGATATTTCTTTTAGGGATATAGAGGAAATTTTTTACATTTTCTGAAGTTGAAGATCAAGATGCTATTGCATGAGAAGAACATCTTGAAGATACAGTAGTCGGCCAGATTGAAGAGCTAATGTTCAAGAATTCAGACAACGACAATGACACAGAGGTTGGACATACTTTGATAGCACCATTGGAGGGTACATCACCGAGTTTTCTATTGACAGAGTGGATTCATATAGCCAAGCTAAGAGATATTTCTTTAAGGGACCTAGAGGAAATTTTTTACATTTTTTGAAGTTGAGGATGAAGATGCTAGTGCATGAGAAGAAAATCTTGAAGATACAGTAGTTAGATGGATCCGAAAAGGCTAATGTTCAAGAATTCAGATAGCAATAGTGACATAGAGGCTGGACATACGTGCAGTGGGAGAGCATTCAAAGAAGTTCATCTTGCAAGCCTGTTTAAGTAGAACTACAGGGATGAGGGTTTCTACAATGGAGAAGAGGTAGATCTGACAGATGAAGAGAATTCAGAATCCGCTAGGACAGAGGAACCTTGTTGAGAAGATCCAGAAACTTCAGGAACTGTGTTGATTATTGAATTAAGTACTATTAATCCTCCTATTGTTTCAGTGACATTAAGGGATCAGAGTAATCAGAGTCACCATAGAACTCTGAGCATTGTTACTAGTAGTCCACCACATACTCAGTCCAAAAACCTAGGAAGATCTATGGAAGATGAGATGAGGTTACCCACCTTGAGAGGAGATGGATCTAAAGATCTTGATCAACACTGGTTTCTATGCAAATCCATTTGGAATATTAATAATATCACTGACGAAGTTGTTAGGCGAGATCAGTTTAGTACTACCCTAAGAGACTGCGTGTTGAGATGATACATGAAGTTTGTTAAGGGAACTTCCCAGCCTAAACCATTGAATGATATCAAGAACACGTTGATTTCCAAATTCAAGAAAACCAAGTCAGATTCATAGTGCATTACAGAACTGAAAGAAATCAAGCAGAGAATAGATGAACCTGTATGGGAGTTTGATCAAAGATTTAAGACCTTGATAGTCCATTTGAGTTTTCAAATCCCAGATGAATAGAACAAAGACTGGTTCATTGTTGCCCTTTTTATACATAACAGAGTTCCTCTGATGAAAAAAAAGATTACTTCGTAGGAAGAGGCACTGGAGATCTCCATGAAATTAGAATCAGACCCGATGGGAGAGTCCAACTCAGGTATGAGTCAAATCTTGAGTTAGCTAACTAGTCTATCACTGCAGGTTGAAGATATGAAGAAAGACAAGGGGAAAAGAGAACACATATGGTGTATCATATGCAAATTAGAAGGCCATGACAAGGAGCATTGTCCCCTATTTCATGAATACTTGTCCTCTGGAGTGTTGAGCCCCTTGAAGCAAGTTACCCTACCCTGGTGCGAGGTATGTAGAAATCGACACCACCCTGGTGAATGTTACTATCTGCAAAAATATGTCTAGACACCTAAAAATCTGTATTGCACGTTCTGTAATTCAGTAGGACATGATGAAAGGGATTGGAGGGCTTACAATATCATGCATGAAAGGTCGAGGAATATATACAAAAGTCAAGGCGAAGTACAACAAGAAGGAAGCACAACACAGTATAACTCCCCTAGGAGAGGAAACTTCAACCCTCATGGTGGATTTTGAGGAAGAACAAGAGGAGGAGGTGTGGGTCAAGGTTTGTTAAATTTGGTAGCAACGACAGTCATTCTCCAATGAGAGGCCATATGGTCCACCCTGAGACTAGCCGAGGAGATTTGGAGAATCAACCAGTCTTGTGAGGTATTGAAAAAAGCCAAGGGGAATGAACAACCTCTGTGAGTCAAATCGAAAGTCTGGATGAATGATATGTTATGTGAGTCTAATGCAAAAGTCAGGGGGAACATACAACCTCTGTGAGCATAGACAATCTAGTGCAAAATTCAGGGGGAATGTACAACCTCTGTGAGCATAGACAGACTAGTGCAAAAGTCAGAGGGAACATACAACCTCTGTGAGCCTAGTCAAACCTTGTGATCCATGAGAAAAAGTCAAGGCATCTAGCAA
>CBVK0100437516.1:0-11604 GCA_900067695.1 Picea abies | reverse complement strand
AAAAAGGGGTTTAAATCTTGGGTTGTAGGTAAACAAGTAGTTTCTATTCGACCAAAATCTACATGTAAGTATGACCCTAGTTTGCTAGTCCGTAGGGTGTTTTTCCCAACAACATTGAATTAAAAAAAAGGTACAATAGCATTGGAAAAATTGAGCAAAAATACCAAAAACATTGGGCAAGTAAGCCATGAGATACATAATCTAGATACCTAAAGAAAACAAGGAAACATACTCGAAAGAAATCTTGGAATTAGAAGTAAAGCAACAAGATTCACAGGATAATCAAACTAAGGGGGGTAGACAAGGATAGCACCAAGGTAAACACAATCAGGACAAAGGAAAGAACAAAATAGTAGCCAAAGGGATGCTAAAATTTCCAAGGTTGAATAGTGTTGGGGTAAAAACCCCCCAACTAAGAGAAAAGGGACCTCCTTCCCAAACAAGGCAAGCATAAAGGGGGTTTTCTTGGGCATTAGATTAATCTAAACAAGTTGATGGAATGTTTATATACAAGTGAAACTTTGATAGTTATGGGGATATGCTTGTTTTGTTTTTGTAAATTAGAGGAGGTGTTTCTATCATGCTATCAGAAAGAATTGTAATTGTAAGGTTTTGTATTGAAATACAATATAGTTGATTGAGATAAGTTGTATTTTCATTAAGAGTGGGTTTTTTCCTTGTCTTAAGGGGTTTTCCACATTGTAATTTCCAGTGTCATTGATTGCAATGTGTTTGTTTTATGCTTATATGAGTTCTGATTAATGCAATGGTGTAAGATTTATGATGTTTTATGGATGAATGGGTTGTGCTATTTGAATCATATGTTCAATTTATGGTAAACCGAACATTGTGACTATATTTATAGTCAACAAGTATCACAATTCCCTATATATTAATTCCAATGTTTAGCATATTGAGAAATTGTTCCAAATTAAATGTAAACATTGGGAAGGGATGGAACCAATAAAACACTGAGAGGAATCATAATTCCTTACTGTTAGGTAATAGATCTATTATAATAAGAAAAAAATAGAAATATTGCAACACATACCAGTGGAACAACAAAATGTAGAGAAGCAAAACACCAAAGATAATATATTTATTGATATAAAGTAATGTTCAATTTCCTCTTTGAGGGGGAAACCTCCAACATAGTAGTGCTCTATTAAAACAATTCTTAAGACAAGGATTTCTCATGCCTCCTACCCTTATTTATACTAATTATATCTTCTAAAGAAAATTCTAGAGGAATATCTTTCTAGAAGCAGAAGTTGCTATTAGGTCTTCTTACATTGACTTGTTCACATTTAATAAATAGGCCTTATTAGCTAATGTCAATCTTTATTACATCAAAAATATATTATTCTATCTACATGAGGGGTTAGGGAGGTTAGGTACCTAACATGACCTCCCCCTTAAAGAACAACCTTGTCCTCAAGGCTTGAGAAGTGGAAATTGTTGCAAAATGGTGTCCAACTTCCAGGTGGTATCTTCTAGAGTTGTATATTTCCACTAAACTAACACTTCCTTGATGTTTCGCTAACGAAGACAATTCTCTCGTTGGTCCAAGATAGCCTATGGCTGCAACCAAATGGAACCTTCTTCATCCAACTTAGGGAGACTGGTTTTAGTTTAGCACTTAGTTCCAATCACTTTCTTTAAGCATGAGACCTTAAAAATAGGATGGATATTAGAATGACTAGGCAAAGATAACTGGTAGGCCACATGCCCCAATCACTTGAGAATTGTATAAGGACCACAAAATTTGGGAGAAATTTTGTGAGAGTGTTCAAATTTAAGTGAATTATGCTTATAAGGTTGCAGATGAAGAAGCACCTAGTCTCCTTCATCAAATTGAAATTGCATGACACAACCAATTAGATCATGGCCACGAAAGAATAAACCGTGGATCCATGCCACAATTCAAAACATAGCCACCACCAAATACAAATGTGGATCTATGTCACAGTATAAAAATAAGTGAGATGACTCGATGCATGAGTGATCTCTGAAGTACTCATGAATAACTCCATCACAACTTGGGAGGGAATTCCATCAATTATTGTGGTGGTCCCAACCCAAGGTCTTTGTTCTAAATCCTAATGGTATGAATATACAACATGAAAATAAATGAGTTTAGGTCGATCATGGTAGAAACCATCTAATTGTCGGTAATTGAGGTAGACCATTAACAAGAGTGAGGGAATCCACTGATGAGAATGATGAAACCCGAGATACATAGTACAATCTAATGAATTTGAATAGATGAGTTGAATTCAAAAACTCGTAGATTCATTTGATATGAGACAATTATGTAAACCCACTTTCGAAATGCAAGGGAGTCTACCAGTGATGTCTGCAAGTCCCAAGGTACTAATTGGTTTCTAGATTTCAAACTTGGATAATGATTTGGAGTCAACAAGATAAAATCTGTTGAGGGAGAGCCTTTATGTATCCCTCATCAATCAACACAAAAAAAACAAAGGTAGATAGTGTATAGAGTAGCGAATAAATGACTCAGGGATGGCCAGGATAAATAGGTTGAAAGACTGAAAATGGCCAACACAGACTAACCTCCCTTGAAAAAAAAGGCACGGCAAATAACTTGACTTGGTAGCATTGACTCGATAATGACCAAAACAACCGCCATGGAAGATAGGAAGAATGACCAGTTAGCATAATCTAAAAACTCATGGATATGGTAGTGATTCAGAGGCAATGGATAACCCAAGTATGGTACATATATGTAAAATAGGTGTGTTGTTCAAGGGCGTCTGGATGGAGGAATTCCATTTGTGAAGATGACTAGATTGGAAACCCCTCAAACTTTCCCCTACCATGAATAATGAGTACCTCCTTGGTTTTTTATGAGCTTGAGGAGGATAACAAATGCTTGATATAGCTCATCTTCGACGAGTCCTTCATCACATGTTTAACAAACCTGAACAAGGAGGGATTCAATCCCATATGGGTCCTTCAATGCATAAGTTTATGATCCCAAAGAAGAAAATCTCAATGGTCTTTTTACATTTAGAGAGTCTGAAAATATCTTAAAGAAGACTCCAATGGTGTATTTTTTTGTAAATTTAGTCTCCCAAGCCTGAAAAAGTGTAAAACAATACAAGGGATAACTCTTCTAGTCGAGGTTGACCAGAGTATTAACTTTTCATAATTATTCCATCCTATCCTAAAAAGAGTTGAAAAAGAATTACACTTACACCAAATAGATTCCCTTTCAAGTTCTTTTAATGAGTGTGAAAGGAAACAAGCTCGCTCGAAAATCTTTCCATGTTTAGAGAGTATGAAAATAGATTAAAGGAAACCCCAAAGAGTTCCTTTTTTGTATAGTTTTTATGAGCCCAAAAAAGTGATAAAATTATACTCGATAACTTACTATCATGTATTTATGAGCATGATAAAGAACAAAGTCTAAGCTCATGGTTGTATATTTCAATTTTTAACGGTATTGCAACAGAGAATGAAACTGTGCTCAGAGCATCTACTTCATTTTTAAACAATCTTGAAACATAGAATGAAATATGCTTGATGTTGGTTTCATTTTTACAGGATATTGAAACAAATACTAAAATTGTGCTTGTGGTTGGTTTCGTTTTTACAGGAGATTGAAACTAGAAAATAAACTATGTTATGGGTAGGTTTCATTTTTACACAAGCTTGAAATAGAGAAAAAATATGCTTGGGATTGGTTTCATTTTTATGTGAGCTTGAAACCGAGAAAATAAACTATGCTCGTTGGTTTCATTTTTATGTGAGCTTGAAACCGAGAAAATAAACTATGCTCGAGTGTTACCCATTAGCAGGTTTTCTTCCCAACATGATGTCCAAAGGTTGGTACTTTTCCCCCAGCATGTTTGGCAAAAGATAGTGAAAGACATGTCCCCCAATCTTTGTTTCATCCATTGACTCTTCTTCTGCACCTGATTAGTTTCTTGGATACTAATAGGAATGGGATCACCAGAGAGGGAAGGAGAAACATGATCAAATGACATGGGTGGAGGAAATGAAGGTTCATGTATGATATCTAGTGGAAGATTAGAATCAATTGGAGGGGGGTATGTTTTATTTTTTAACGATATTGACACAAACAATGAACCATGTTCATGGGTATCTGATTTTTTAACGATATTGACACAAACAATGAACCATGTTCATGGGTATCTGTTTAATTTTTTTAATTATCTTGACACAGAAAAGGAACTATGCTCATAATGATCTGTTTCATTTTTTAATGAGCTTGACACAGAAAGAAAACTATGCTCATGTGGGTATGTTTCATTTTTTAACAAGCTTCACACAGACAATGAACTATGTTCATGTGTATTTGTTTAATTTTTTAAGACACTTGAAACAGAAAGGGAACTATGATCATAGTCATTTGTTTCATTTTTTAATGATCTTGACATAGGAAAAGAACTATGCTCAATAATCCTTTGTTTCATTTTTTAATGAGCTTGACATGGAAACATGAACTTTTCTTAAAGCCCTTGATCATGGCTTCCAATATTTATTCATCATATTGAAGAACAATGATCTGGAAGGAATACATGTCAAGAGACTCAGTAGGGGTAACAGGTGGAAATATCAAGCTCCACATTTCCTATTGAGTGGTTCACCATGTCAACTACCAGATCTAAGTCTAAAGAAGGTGAGAATATAGAGAGAGGCTCCTCATTTGGAGTTGAATGCATGAGACATGATTCCTATTGGGTTTATCTCTTTCTCTTCTTGAGATGACCCAGGTTCAAACCTCAATAGGTTTCCATCAAATCCTCTTCTTGAGATGACCCAGGTTCAAACCTCAATAGGTTTCCATCAAATCCCTAAAAAATGATCGACCCTCCTAGTAAACCAGAAGGCAACACTACTCATAGGGTGCACCACGCAGTCTCACCCGAGATAGATTTTATGGGTGTCTGAAATGATCAAGCGCTTGCAATATAGGAATGAGTGGGGATCTGGGGTTGTGTTCCTTCTTTCTTATTCATTATCCTTTGTTAGTTATTCAAATACTCATATGATGTTTTCATCTTTAAACCTATGCATGCATGTTGATAATTCTAGTTTAACCATTCATTCACAAGCTACTAATAAAAAAAACATAGCCATCCATTAAAAATCACACATAACACACAATTTTATCGTGGTTCACCCCCTCCTAGGGATATGTCCACAATGATCTAGCTCTAAGCTCTTTTATTTATTCTGCTGCAAAATCTCACACTACGCGCATTACATCTTCAATAATACAATCAATATGAGGGTAAGAACCCTCTTTGAAGTGGACTATATCACACCATGCTCCATATCATGTGACCTAACCCTCAAGGAATAGCCTATTTGACTCTTCTACATGATTTATTGCAATCAACAACATAAATCCTCCTTAATAACTCTGAATACAACCATCTCTCTCTAGAGTTCCTAGGTCTTTATTTATACTAATATATGGCTTATATCCATTACAATATTTGTCAAAAACACTAACCCTATATTGGTTAGGCTTGCATTCCTTCATGCCATGTTTCTTTTCCTCTTGCATGCTAATTTTCCTTTTTTTTTTGCACGTTTCCTTCTTTCCACCTATTGCTTGTGCTCCAACATTAGGTCTTCCTTTCTAATATTTAGGTTTTTCCTCAAAATAGATCCTTCCCAAAAAATAGTCCTACACCTGAAATAGACTTCCTTCTCCAAAAAGGAATCCACCCAAAAGGCCCCCAACACTGAAATGTGGCTCATCTCAAGCCACTTATGTGGTGCGTTCTCCCTTAACAACCTCTTCCAAGCAGTGAAACTTTCCTTCCAACTCATCCCTTTTTATCTCGCTTGCATAGCTTTCTCTGTGAACTCTTCTACCCTCTGTGCGATGATGTGTTCCTCAAGAGACTATGTTCTCTCAGCATGATATTGAGCCATCCTTTTCTTCTGCTCCTCTATTTCCACAATTATTTGTGTTTCCTTCTCCTAGAGAGCTTCTAACTAGGGTTTTCTATCCTGCTTGTTATTCTACACAGTCTTTATTTTGATCTACAGGGATTTCATCTCTTGTGCTCCCTTCAATTGCTCTATAACGCTCATGGCCTTTTGTCCTTGATTCAGCTCCTGGATTGCAGTGTTGATTTCCTCCTCTTACTGGTCTAGTTGTTAGACCCTGTCATATTCCTCCAGCGTCGTCCATAGTTGTGTGATCTTGTAAAAATAATTTGTGACCTTTTTTCCTTCTTTCTCCATCATTTCTACTTGCAGAGCTACCTGTTGTTCCATTTCATCTTTAACTTTGGGAGGATTGATTGGTGTTAAATTTTATTTGAGTTACTCTATCTCCTTATAGTCCTCGAGCGTATGTGCGATGATTTGAATCTATTCTTTCACAATTCTCACAGCTACCTGCGTGTTGTCTAGAATTTTTGTAAAGACGTCCTTCAACTTCTGCTCCAATTTATCTATGTGTTGCTTCTCCTCCTGTGTCTCTAGTTGGACTTGTTCTATCACAATTTATAGTTCATCATTGACATCTCTAGTTACTTTCAATTCTATCACATCTGCTCTCGCTCATGATTGCACTTCTTGTGTGACACTGACTTGAATCTTTTACAATGCCTTTGTTGGTATTTTAGCCAATACCAACTATAGTTGCACAAGGTATTTAAGTGGCATCTGTTCCATGGCCTCATCAACCTACAACATATTTGTTGTTATCTGGAAGCTCATACTTTCTTGCACTATGAGTTCGATTGTGTCTTCTTCATTCTGTGTAGTCATGTCCCTTGTTTCTGTTGGTAGAGGGATCAATTCTTCTCCCATATCTTGTATTTGGGATGTTTGTATCCATTCCAAGACCTACTTGATGTTGGCCAACTCATTCCTTATCCTTCCTCTATGGTTCACATCCTCCTCATTCTCATCTATTGTGTGGCCTTTCACCCTCTCTATGACTAGATCAACATCATCCTTGGTGATTGTGTATTTCAGGATTTGTTTATGGGCCTTAGCCTTTTTGCGCAGCCCACATATATGTATGATTGGCCATTTGGGTGGTCCTATCTCTTGTGGAGTAGTTTTCAACAGGGTTTCCTATGTTGTTGTGTCCCCCCTTTATTTTTATTTCTACACTAGGGCATCATCCTTGTTTCCTATCTATGTGTCCTTCTTTAGGGAATTTCCTTTCTTCTGTGATGGTGTCTTTTGATCAGGCTTCACATGTTGTGTTGTTTTCCTGGTCATGACGCTTACCCATGCAGATGTCTTGGATGGCCCAACTTCCACTTATTTCCCTTTTGGCATATCCTTGGTGTTGAATCAGATCTTCCTATCATCTTTCCAGTCTCTCACTTCCCATTCAACTCCCTCTGGGTTGATGCAGAATCGAAGTTGTAGCCATTATTTCATTGGATCCCTGTGTGCTTGGATCCACATGTTGTGTCACATAAAATTAAACTTGGCTATCCCCTCATAATGTACGACCACTTTCAGAGTTATCCTTTATGTGTTGGATATGTTTTCTTGTATGTCATTGAGATACTGATAAAAAGAGTTGGAATTAACTCTTCTCCATTTGGAATCAAAACTGCTTCCCAATGACATGTACCATGTTGCAAAACATCATCCTACTCTGTCGCAAAAATATGAGTAGGTAGGATATTTCCATCCAATTAACATTATCAATATAATGAGCCAGGAGTAATGGAACTTGATTTCCAAGTCCTATGCATCCTTGCAGTAATCTAGGAACATATTTAGTAAGTATGGAGCCCAACTAAGCATGGTGTCATTTGTGCATAAATCTGCTGCTGTGACAACTCCTGTGAGGACCTCCTCCTTGTAACATTTTTGAAGGAGTCCACATGCCATTAGCTTTGGTTCCATCTGAGTGGTTGCGTCACTGATCCTTTTTATAATAATTCTGCATGAGCCCCTTTATGTCCCATAATTTTTCTTCATATCTTTTGTGAGGGACTTTTCCTTGGTTTTATCATCTAGTTGTTGTGAGAGATTCTTGTCATTTGATGGTATTCCTCTAATGAAGGAAATTAATTCCACATCGATTGAGACTGGTTCGTCCAACCACAAAAATCCTCCATGGAGGACCACCAACAACTGCTTGATGTAGTTCTTCACATATTTCCCCCTTACAAAGTGGGGAATATCCAAAAAGTTAAGGATCCCTTTGTTTACTAAACCTGCCACCCACTACTTTGGTTGTGGCACTGGATCTCCAAATGGCCTTGTTCCCAGGATCTCAATATACACATGTTGTGCAAATTCTGGTAATTTTTTGGTGTCAAACACATCATGGTCCGTGTATCGTAGCCTTTCAGCACAACCTAGTAGACCTGTTGTGGCCTACACCCCATATGAAATTCTGGTAAAATGATCAAGGCATCAAGCCTCTTGCATGGGGACCACGTGATGGGTTGTTTCCCCTTTCTCTATGCTAGTGCACTAGATGTCCCAGCCTCTAGCTCTCCTTCACAGCCTAACTTTGGTTTCCCTGTGATATCTTTGAGTTTCACTTCCTCCTATTGTGTGGACCTTACCATAGGTTGTGGCCTTGGCCCCTCATATTATTCCCTTTAGTTGTCACTACCATTTTTTTTTTGGGTTGCTTTGGCTCTGGAAGGTTGTTATGGGTTCCCTGTTGCTAATGGGTCATGGCCCTCCACACTTGATCCGGATTATTTTCAGCATGAAATGACAATAGATATATAATAAATAAATGTACATAGATATCTCAGATATCCAATAATATAACATAAATATATCATAGATGAAACCATAAACACAGAGATAGAGTAATACACAATTTCTATAGAAATACAAAGTGAAAGACTCGCTAGAATGGTGGAAGCTTATCTCTGAGAAGAGATGTGAAGGCTACTCACATTCACAAGAAGATGGATTACAATGAGGCTCTAAAGGAATTTTTAACATAAATAAAATCCAAAACCCTAACCCCAGAANNTTTTGGGTAGTTTGGTGTATCAACTTCCAAGGGGCATAACTTTGGCATACACTCTCCATTTGGGGCACACAATATCTCGTTGGAAAGGTATCATTGAGGAGATTCATTTTGTGGGCTCAATAAAATCCTTTGCATCTCATTGAGGTGATATATCTCGAGAAAACTTCATTTAGGACCTCAAAATGGCCCCAAAATTTTAGGAACCGAAAACCTGCTAAAAATAGTAAGTTTCCAAAAGAATATTTTGTGTCAGTTGGAATAGGTGGGTGGCCACCGATATCCACCTGGATCATCACTATCATGTGAATTGATGTCCATCCCAACCGTCATTGAGGCCTTCACTTCTTCCTCTACCATTGTAGCGCTCACTGGTTCGATCTGTGGTGAAGGAATTACACCGACATCGACGATTTTGTATGTTTATGTAAATTCATGTTCTTCCTCTGTGGTTTCATGCAATGACATGTGGCTACTGTGTGGTTTTTTTTGTTGTTTGGATAGGTGTTCTGACCTTTGGAGGTGCCATCGTGGGTAATTATTCCTTCCTCGATTGAACTTTGGCTTATACGATCTCTCAACTTGCCCATTTGCCTCATGTCTTCACGCTCCTTAGCTTCGCGGGTTTGTAAATGCACAATATGTCTAATTTGGCCTACATTTTCGTTATATATGGGGTTTCATAAGTTCCTTGAATCTTCTTGGAGATGCTTCTTTGATGGTCATTAACTTGTTAAATCTTGTCGAGCATGCTTCATTCAGTTTCATAAATGCCCAACTCATTCCTTTTTACCCTGACGATTGGTTTTTTCTTTTTCGACCTTTGGCTCGTTTTCTCGTGCGCTGCAATTTTTTGGTGCATCATACATTTCTTGTTGTAAATTTTCGCTTAGTGAACTTTGTTTGTTTCTTGTCAACCATATGTTGTGTGCAACCACTTTTTATTTTTTCCTCATTGATTCCATATCTATCTGTTGCGCACGATATTTCTCAATATTTTGTATTTTCTTTCTTTTTCTACTTTTTTCTTCCTGTCAACTTATTGCATGTAGTTCTATATGCCCATATTACTGCTATTATTTTCAATTCCCAATAATACCTATTGACATTGCATATCTTAGTCAAAGCATTTTCTAAGATTTCATTGAACACTTCTATTGTTCCATTTTCTTGAGGATGATATGGTGTACTCTTCTCGTGATAGACTTCAAACTCCTCAGTAATAGCCTTGATGGTATTATTAATAAAATGACTGCCTTGGTCACTCATTAAAATCTTGGGACATCCAAATATGGTGATCACTTTCTCAATTATGAGGTGTGGTGTTGTCTCTACGCTACAGTCCTTGATTGGTGCTACTTCTACCCATCTTGTTAAGTATTTAGTCACAGTAATGATATATCTATCTCCTGACCTTTTTGTTGGTGGATTAATAAGTCCAACAAAGTCTATTTCCCATTTATCAAATACTTGTAGAGTCACTTGTGGTCTTAGAGGTCTATTTCCCATTTATCAAATACTTGTAGAGTCACTTGTGGTCTTAGAGGAATCTCATCCCATATGTTGGGTTTTCCAACCCTCTGGCATGCATATCATTTTTGGCAATAATCCTTTGCATCTTTATGGACTATTGGCCACCATAAGCCTGCGCGCAATACCTTCTGTGCAGTATATTTTCCTGCATAGTTTCCTCTAGCTATACCTTCATGAGATTCTACTAAAATTCCAGGTCATTCTTGTTCCAATAGAAACCTTCTCAAAATTCTATATGCGCCCATCTTGTATAAATTTCATGCAATGAGTTGATAGTCTTTAGCTCTGACTATCAGATTTTTCTTCTCCGTAGTGCTAAAATCATGTGGCGCAACCCCTATACTTAAGTATTCAATAATATCAACAAATTATTCATCAGATTTTTGTACTAAAAATAATTGTGCATAAGGGAAGTTGTCTTCCAAGTTAGTAGGGTCTTATACATTAGTTACCCTTGATAGGTGATCCGGTCCTACATTCAGCTTCCCTAGTTTGACTATCACTTTGAAATCAAATTCTTGAAACAATAATATCCATCTACATATCCTCTCCCCCAACACTGGCTTGTTGACTAGATATTTAAGGGAAGAATAGTCTGTGAACATTTTAAAGTGTTTACCCAGTAAATAATGTCTGAATTTATGAAGTGCATATGCCATGGCTAGGAATTCTCTTTCTGTTGTGTTGTAATTCTACTTAGATTCTGACAATTTTCTTCTTGCAAAGGCTATAGGATGGTCTAAGTCCCATGTCCCTGGTTACACCAGAATTGCTCCAAGTGCTATGGTTGATGCATCTACGTGCACATGAAATGTATTTTCCTAATATGGAAATACTAGTATAGGTGTTGTTACCATTTTTCCCTTTGAAGTGTCCAATCATTACTAACATACTTCATTCCACTTAAATATGGTGTCCTTATTTAAGATTTTTTCCATTGGTGTAGTAATCTGTGCATACCCCTTTATAAATTTCTGGTAATATCCTGTATGACCCAGTGTGGCTCTTAACTAGTGCACTAACATTGGTGGTGGTAAATTCACAATGACTGCAATCTTAGCAGGGTCCACTAGTAAACCTTGTTTACACACTAT